>LBNU01025955.1:114656-135039 GCA_014162995.1 Artemisia annua
GATCTCACAATAACCCTCCCCTATATATATATATATATATATATATATATATATATATATATATATATATATATTGTATATTTAATATTTAGTGTTGAATGATCACTTGATTTATCCGACTTTATTCCCAACTTTTTAAGTTATATATTTATAACAATCTAGCAAAAATTTGCAATAATAATCAATTTATAATTCTATGTTATAACGGTATAGATTAAAATTATAATAGTTGGTGTTTCTAAGAATAATATATAACTTTAATTTATTGTTTTACAAAATTTTAATAAACACTCACTTCAACTTGTCAATTAAACTTATAAAGGTTGATGGAGAAAAAAGTATTTTGTTAGATTTTTGATAAACATCATGACCGGTCGGGTTTATCAAACTAGGTCAACCCGGGTCAGCAAAAACCCGGTGGTTCAATCCGGTTCTCAAACAAGCAAAAACCCGGTCATATTTGGCCCGGTCTCCAAGCCGGTTCACGGTTCAACCGATTTAACCGGCCGGGTCAACCCGGATTTTAAAACGTTGGGTGTGACAACACCACCCTTACACCATTTCTCACCATTAATACCATTACTTGTGCATTTCCCTCACGTGTAACCTCCCTTACACCATTTTTTTTGTGAGGTGTATTTAGTGAGATATATTTGTATAAAGTGTTTATTTTAATGAAAGGTGAGTGGTGTGACCATTAGGGTTGAAATGTAAGAAGGTGTGAGGGGAAGGGAACTGAGAGGGAAAAAAAACTAAGGTGACTTTGGAATGTGAGATGGTGTGACGATTAAGTTTAGAGCTTATGGTACAGTGGTATTGTAGCCATAGACAGAACTTGGTTGAATTTATTGAGAGGGCCGAGTACTATATCAGTTAATTTGGGAGGGCCAAAGATGTATTTTTGTTAATCAAATATAAGTAAAACCTTAAAGTTTTGAGAGGGTCGTGGCCCTCCCCGGTCTCCAGTAAGGTCTGTCTATGGTTGTAGCCTCGGCTGGTCGACCAGCCCACTCCATGGCACGAGACACCATATCAGCTCGTCGTCGGCTGGTACATAACAGCTTACGCCATGCATTATTTATTTATTTACTTATTTATTTACATTTTTATTTATTTATTTATTTATTTATTTATTTATTTATTTATTTATTTATTTATGTGTATAGTATAATAAAACCACTTTTACTCTATAACACCTATTTTGTAAAAGAGAAAAGTGTTCTAGTGTAATGAAAAAAAAAATATTGAGGTAACATCACTTTTACCCATAGCACTATTCCACAGCAACAACCTTACCTAGCCCTCTTATCTAAGAGCAAAGTGAGAAACAGGGATAAAGAATTATGCAATATCTTTCTTTAAGATTCACGAGCATTTTTTTTTTTTTTTTTTGAACGGCGGGTTAGTTGTTAGATATTAGTTGTTAGTTGTTTGCTCGAGTTAGTGTCGCATCTTCGGGCAGAGATACCAACCGCGAGCCTCTCCTTAGGGGATAACCCCACTCCTATTCCCGATTCGCCTAATTCATGAGCATTTTAGCCCTGCTAATGTGCTTTCTATTTAGAAAATAGACAAATATAAATTGCACATAACAGTACCAAAAAATACTCATGAACTCGAGAAAGACAAATATCACACCTCTTCACTCAATTTCACATTTTGCGCCTCAAAATTTTGACCGTGGCCTACTAATCCAAATGATTAATCACTTTTTTTTTTCGTAACCATCATTTCGGACCTGTTGGTCAACTAATTCACGGGGTTTGAACCCATCACCACACAGTCACGGGGTTTGAACCTATCACCACACAGACTCAAACCATGTAAAGCTCTCCCTTTCCAGGAGGTTGACGTGGCCACTTAAGGTTGTTTGCACCTAGTAGGAATTGAACTTGAGACCTCACACATTTTAGAGTGATACTCACAAGCCTTTTTGCCACTAGGCCAACCTTAAGTGGTTCATTTTTTGAAGGTTGATATATTTGGTTTTGTAAAAAAATGAAGTCTTTGTTGCGAATGCTATTTGTTGGTTTGAAAGTCATAAACAAAACCATTATAACATGTTGCGAATGCTATTTATTGGGTTTTTTTCTGTATTTAAGTTGTTGGCGTTATTAAGAATAACAAGTTATTCGCCCCTCCCACACAATGCATTCTAAGAGCAGCTATTCCATGGAGCAAAAAAATTGCTTTGTTAAAAGGAATATTCGAATAAAATTACTAAAACTACACTTTGCAAAAGAAAATACAAAATTTCAAAGTGTTTAAATATTGGAAAATAGACTTTAAAAAAAGGGGCAATTCCATATTTACCCAACTTAAACCTCATAATTCCATATTTCCTCAACACATGCTTTAAAAGCATTGTAAATATGCATTAAAAACTTGTGCTTTGGGGAAATATGGAATTATGAGGTTTAAGTTGGGTAAATATGGAATTATCCCTTAAAAAAAGGATCAAAATTACACCTTTGGAAGTAACAAGGTAAATGTGCAAAATAGAGGCACCCACAAGTCCACAACCATTTCTTTCATGTGATTCACGAATACTTTGTGAACATAACTGATATCTATTCATTTTTGTTAAAATACGTCTACCCTTTACACGGTGGTGAGTTTAAAAAAAAATCAATAAAATCACTAGAGTAAAAAGCAGACAAATCTAAACAAAAACAAATAAACGATAGAATGGTTGCGTAAATCCTCTATTTTAAGGGAATTGATTTGCACACTTAAATTTTTGATTGGGACACTCCACTGTATGCATTGGATACTTGTACAAGGTTCACAGTGTGCTTTAGCTATTTGTACAGCTGTTTGTACTCATCCCACTACTTAAAATATTTCCAATAAATGAAAGAAAGTACGAAGCCTCAGGCAGCCTAGTTATCATCAATGAAATATCAGTCGGTAATTCCAACATAATAATTTTAAATCATCATTGGCTTCTTAATTTCTTTCACTCAACTGATAAAACTATTAACTTTCAAAACACAACTGTTTAAAGAAACTTTTTAATTATGAAAACAGGGCTTTTAGCAAACGAAAGAAAAAAAAAATGAGACCCAAACTGATAGCGGCGAATATGTAGAGCCTTGTAAACATGTGAACCATAGTTTGTTTGAATCAATAAACTGGCCCATGAAAGTATTTGTTACAGACCATTAATTGCTTTGAGGCTTGCAAACTATCATGTTCAATTCAAAAAATAACATAGTACAAATCTCAACACACCTATTTACACAAATGCGCAATTTTTACACAAAATAACAAATAATAAAATTTTTACACAAACATAATTTAACTTTTTGCATGTAATTAAAAAAAAAANCTTACACCATTTCTCACCATTAATACCATTACTTGTGCATTTCCCTCACGTGTAACCTCCCTTACACCATTTTTTTTGTGAGGTGTATTTAGTGAGATATATTTGTATAAAGTGTTTATTTTAATGAAAGGTGAGTGGTGTGACCATTAGGGTTGAAATGTAAGAAGGTGTGAGGGGAAGGGAACTGAGAGGGAAAAAAAACTAAGGTGACTTTGGAATGTGAGATGGTGTGACGATTAAGTTTAGAGCTTATGGTACAGTGGTATTGTAGCCATAGACAGAACTTGGTTGAATTTATTGAGAGGGCCGAGTACTATATCAGTTAATTTGGGAGGGCCAAAGATGTATTTTCGTTAATCAAATATAAGTAAAACCTTAAAGTTTTGAGAGGGTCGTGGCCCTCCCCGGTCTCCAGTAAGGTCTGTCTATGGTTGTAGCCTCGGCTGGTCGACCAGCCCACTCCATGGCACAAGACACCATATCAGCTCGTCGTCGGCTGGTACATAACAGCTTAAGCCATGCATTATTTATTTATTTACATTTTTATTTATTTATTTATTTATTTATTTATTTATTTATGTGTATATGTATAATGGCACCACTTTTACTCTATAACACCTATTTTGTAACAGAGAAAAGTGTTTTCGTGTAATGAAAAAAAAATATTGAGGTAACATCACTTTTACCCATAGCACTATTGCACGGCAACAACCTTACCTAGCCCTCTTATCTAAGAGCAAAGTGAGAAACAGGGATAAAGAATTATGCAATATCTTTCTTTAAGATTCACGAGCATTTTAGCCCTGCTAATGTGCTTTCTATTTAGAAAATAGACAAATATAAATTGCACATAACAGTACCAAAAAATACTCATGAACTCGAAAAAGACAAATATCACACAACTCTTCACTCAATTTCACATTTTGCGCCTCAAAATTTTGACCGTGACCTACTAATCCAAATGATTAATCACATTTTTTTTTTCCGTAACCATGATTTCGGACCTGTTGGTCAACTAATTTACGTGGTTTGAACCCACCACCACACAGACTCAAACCGTGTAAAGCTCTCCCTTTTCAGAAGGTAGACGTGGCCACTTAAGGTTGTTTGCACCTAGCAGGAATTGAACTTGAGACCTCACACATTTTAGAGTGATAGTCACAAGCCTTTTTGCTATTAGGCCAACCTTAAGTGGTTCACTTTTTGAAGGTTGATATATTTGGTTTTGTAAAAAAATGAAGTCTTTGTTGCGAATGCTATTTGTTGGTTTGAAAGTCATAAACAAAACCATTATAACATGTTGCGAATGCTATTTATTGGGTTTTTTTCTCTATTTAAGTTGTTGGCGTTATTAAGAATAACAAGTTATTCGCCCCTCCCACACAATGCATTCTAAGAGCATCCGCAACCGTAACTTGGGTTATAAAATAACGCAGTGCCACGTCAGCGCCACGTCAGCTTTAACACAATAACTCAACACAATAACTCAACACCCACAACAATAACTCAGCAATAACTCAGCTTTAACACATTAACTTCAACTATTTTCAAATTCAACCCTCAACTAAATCTAATATTTCATTTAATACTTAACAAAACACAACTTATATATTAATAATTCAAATTTAAACATACATTAAACAAACTACAGCAAACATTAAACATAAAATACGATAATTAAACGTAAACCTACGATAATTAAACCTAAAACTACGCATTAGTAAAACGAGTCATCCGAGACCCAACCCTCGTCGCTCGAAGCACTCGAATCGTCATCACTAGTTGACACACGGGGCAATCCATGTGCCATTCGATATAGACACCGAGCTTCTCTCCGAGCCCGTTTACCAGCCCAGTACTCATCATGAGCTCTTCTCTCCTCGGCTTCCTCAGCCTCAACCCTCAACAACTCTTGCATGTCTTGGGCGTACAGTTCATCTTCGGTCAATGCCTGTGGTGGTGGATTGTTTGGTGGTGGATTGTTTGGTTGTTGGTTTTGTGGAGGTGGATTGTATAAAGATGGAAACAAAACTTCCGGTGGAGTGTTTTGTGGTGGAGTGTTGTACTGGAAATAGGGAAACAAATCTTGCGGTGGATTGTTGGCTTGTTGATTGTCTTGTGGGAACACGGGGAAGAGTTCTTCGGGAGGGGTGTTGTAAACTGAACCGTTATCTGGTGAATTGTTATTTGCCATTAGTTTGAGAGATGAAACTTGTGATTTGTGTATGAGTATTGTGTGATTTGTGTGTGTTTTTGGAAGAACTGGGCAGGGTTATTTATAGGGCACTTTGGAGACATTCAAATTCAAAATTTAGCCCGCTCATGAATTTGAATTTGAATTCAAACGTTTAGCCCGCCCATTCAAATCCACACGTTTTGTACTGCACATTTATTTTATTATTAAATATGTACTGCAAAGTTTACTGCACACGTTTTTTGGTTTTTTTATATTTGAATTTGAATTTCAAATTATCCCGCTCACATGTTCAAATTTTGAATTTCAACTTATCCCGCTCACATGTTCAAATTTTGAATTTTAAACTTTAATACACCCCTATAAATAGCATACATTACCTTCCAATTTTTCACACACTTCACTTTCTAAACTAAAATTCACAATGGCAAATCGTTGGACACTTGAAGACGAATGCTTGCTAGCCGATATGTGGAAAAATGTTCATGAGTTCCATGAGTCGGAAGGCCGTTTTTGGACAGTCGTAACACGAAGATTTAATGAACAATCAGATGGTCCGCACCGTACCAAGAGCCAAATAACGAGTAAGTGGTCACGGTTGAACGCTGAATGTCAAGTATTTCATGACATTTTCTTGAATTTGCAGCCTACACGTGAACCAGATGTTCGTATTGAAGACGCGTTAAACGTGTACAGAGAACGCCATGGGCATCCATTCCAATACTTTCAGGTTTGGTTGATCTTGAGAAGAGACTATTTCTGGAACCGATATTGGGATTAATGGCTTTGTATTACTGTTTCGTGTGTTGCTTTATGTTAAGTATTTCCGTGTGGTCTTGTATGATGTAACTTTAAGTTTATGTTTAAATAAAATGCTTAACGGCTAGTTTCTCGATTAAAATTATCTAACAACTAGTTCTAACGGCTAGTTTCTCCATTAAAATTATCTAACGGCTAGTTTGTGTATAAATATCAAAAAACAACTCAAACTAAATTTCACACACACACTATGGCTAACCAACCAGCTCAAGTGCAATCAAGAATACTTACCCGATTACGCAACGAACAAGAAAATGAACTTAAGTTGATTAACAAATTGTTTGGTGAGATAGCTCGTATTATTCGACAGAGGGAGTCTCGTGCTCCAGAGGTCGAAATGTTACGTGAGCTGCCTCAAGACCATCCAATAGTCATGGTCGGTCTACAAACCCTTTTAAGAAATGATGAAACAGATTTGGAACTTCAAGCCATATTGAAAATGGCCAGGGAACAAGTGTTGCAAGTTTGGGAAGAAAAATCACAACTCATCGATAATTACAAGTCTATTTAAATTGTATCGTTATTTATCGTTTCGTATGTTTACACTTTTGTGTATTGTATTTGAATTTCAATGAATCGTTTCGTTATTTTACTATACCGTTTAACAAATAGGGGGTCTTTTGTAATTTCTAATATCTTAAGTTCAAAATATATAAAAATTCATAGGGGCCAAAAGTGTCAAAAAAAAAATTTTTTTTTTAGCAAAAATCACCTTAACGTGGCGTTAAGGGGTTAACGCCTCGCGTTAACGCACCCTTAACGCCGGAAGGTGCAACGGATAACGCACAATAACGTGCGTTATTGGGCTGAATAACGCGAGGAGGTGGGCATTGTTGCGGATGCTCTAAGAGCAGCTATTCCGTTGAGCAAAAAAATTGCTTTGTTAAAAGGAATATTCGGATAAAATTACTAAAACTACACTTTGCAAAACAAAATACAAAATTTCAAAGTGTTTAAATATTGGAAAATAGACTTTAAAAAAAGGATCAAAATTACACCTTTGGAAGTAACAAGGTAAATGTGCAAAATAGAGGCACCCACAAGTCCACAACCATTTCTTTCATGTGATTCACGAATACTTTGTGAACATAACTGATATCTATTCATTTTTGTTAAAATACGTCTACCCTTTACACGCTGGTGAGTTTAAAAAAAATCAATAAAATCACTAGAGTAAAAAGCAGACAAATCCAAACAAAAACAAATAAACGATAGAATGGTTGCGTAAATCCTCTATTTTAAGGGAATTGATTTGCACACTTAAATTTTTGATTGGGACACTCCACTGTATGCATTAGATACTTATACAAGTTTTAGCTGTTTGTGAGTGTCCTAATCACAAAGTTGAGTGTGCAAACCACGACAACTATTTTAACTCATCGCACTACTTAAAATATTTCCAATAAATGAAAGAAAGTATGAAGCCTCAGGCAGCCTAGTTATCATCAATGAAATATCAGTCGGTAATTCCAACATAATAATTTAAATCATCATTGGCTTCTTCATTTCTTTCACTCAATTGAAAAAGCTACTCCGTATTAACTTTCAAAACACAACTAATTTAAAGAAACTTTTTAGTTATTAAAACAGGGCTTTTAGCAAACGAAAGAACAAAAAATGAGACCCAAATTGTAAAGCGGCGAACATGAATGATAGTGTATATGTAGAACCTTGTAAACAAGTGAACCATAGTTTGTTTTGAATCAATAAACCGGCCCATGAAAGTATTTGTTAAAGACCATTAATTGCTTTGAGGCTTTCAAACTATCATGTTCAATCATAAAAATAACATAGTACAAATTTCCACACACCTATTTACACAAATGCGCAATTTTTACACAAAGATATTTTAACCTTTTGCATGTAATTAAAAAAAAAAGGTTAAATGGAAGAAAAAAAAGAAGCCTCAGGCAGCCTAGTTATCATCAAAATAATAATATCAGTCGGTAATTCCAACATAATAATTTTAGATCATCACTGGCTTCTTCATTTCTTCCATACAACAAAAACATTTAAAAAAAAAAAAAAGTAATCACTACTCTTTCCCTACGTCAACCAACCGGATCTATATGTTATACGAGGCATTAAACCTCAGTATCTGGAGCTTGTGGGAATTAAGTTTACTGCTTCGTATGACATATATCATCCGTGAGTAATTTCCACCTGCTCCAGATACACAAGGTTTAATGCGACATATCAGTTGGTAATTCCAACATAATAATTTAAGAAAAGAGATGTTATTGAACACAAGGTTAGAGATGAGATGTGTGGCAAGATCATGGGTGTATATATATATAGGGAGCTGTAAAGCTGTAAACCCTAATTTTTTTTAGGTTAAAATATTGGGTTTAAACTGGCCCATGGTTGCTTGTTAAAGCCCATATGCAAATGTTGCTACGTGGTCTTAAAAAAAAATGGGCCCAAGAAGTCAATTTATGCCAATGTTGCCAAGTATAACTATTGGCTAAACCTAAACCTAGATATAAAAGTCTCACTACTCTAGTAGTCTAGTGTAAACTCATTTTATAAGCCTCTCTTTCTCAACAACCTAAACCAAATGCAGCCACAACCATAAAGATCTTCACGTTAACAACCAAAATCACAAAAATAACATCTCTTGTACGAGGTTGTTTAAGAGGGTGGTTAAGGTGTGTGTGTTGGGTTGTTTTGAAAGTTTTGGTTTGAGCAACCTTTGTAGATTAAGGTTGTTAGGTCGTTTGAGGTTGTTGTTGTTGTTGTATACCACTTAAAGATCAATTATACGATAAAATATGCATATTTGGTATCACCGTTACTTTGCGCGGGTACCATGCTTATTAACTGTAATGAATTTATCTCACCATCTCTTAGCTACTTGCGATTAGAAGCTATTGTCAACAACTTTGATCAGTTACCTCCATAACTCTATTGATTACCATCTCTATATTGTTGTAACATAACACGAATACCCTACTATTTGTATCATATATATTGACATTGCTTAAAGTTATTAGACCAAAAATTCTCATCATACATAAAGTTCACGTAAAACGTATCATCGAATAAAATTAATCACCAAAATAATTAATTACATGATACTCGCCGCCGCGTTTCTGTGCTAGCTTTCTTCAGTTGCTGCCACGATAGTTTAACAATCAAAAACAAAATCTGATCTCTTGCAGTTTAATATTATTATGTCATAGATATTGTTGCAATAGTAATGTTTCTATCTACATGGATACCATAGAGCAGATAAACTTCCCTAAACTTTGTATCATTGTCACTACTCAGTGTCAGGGATATAATAAACAACCACACCTTTGTCTTAAAAGTGTAAATTAGTCTAAGTTGTCATTCATCAATTCATCTTCGTACTTTGTAAGAGAGGTGGGAGAATGATGAAGCTAAGTGAATCACATACGAGTGTCTACATTTAATCAGTCAGCAGCTTAGATTCGGCATTCATGTTAATGACATCAAAGGATTATATGGCTTTACCGGTATAACTAGCATCGATTTTTCTAAATAAAAGCACATATGAAATCAGTTCTGATTTTGAACAAGTAACACACAAATAAGAAAATACTGTATATAAGTTAAATAACATTGTCACAACTCACATGAACGTCTTACATCAAACTGAAAAGCTTACTTTAAAATAGTTTAACTGACATGACAAGTACAAAAACCAAACTAACTTAAATAAATTATCAAACTATATTACGATACAAGTAAAGATAGGCGACTTCTATGGACGACCCCAAGTAAGTTTGAACTCAGAGAAACACCCGAAAAGAGGAGGCTTTCCATGAAGCATACTCAACGAAGCACTTGTTAGTTTTTCCCATTTTCCTTTACTACCATTTCTTATTTCACCATATTTTAGGTGTTGCCCAGACACCTTTCCAGTTTTATTTTTCCTCACCGGCTTTTTTATTAGCTCTAAGATGTAGTTAGCAACTTGGAGCCTCAACTGATCATTTGCCTTTACATACATGGGTTGGCAAATAGAAAAAAATGCATCAAAGTGCCGTAAGTTACCCCACAATCCGTTGCTTGAAAATGATTCAAAAGACAGGTTTTCAACATTTGTAGCCGGAAACGAGACCCTTGTTCTCACATCATCAATGTTGAATGGCACTAGAACACCAGATCCATAATCTTTTATTTTAATGTTAAACTTGGATGATAAATTGAGTGTTTCCCGTATCTTAAGAAACAGCAAATAATCTATTGGATCATCCAACGACAGACTTAGTTCAATTTGCTCAGGAGCCATGGTTGGAAACAAGAGACTAGGCATTAAATCACTTTTGTACTTGAAAAAAAGTAATTTGGGAGCATCAACTTGTACCTTGATTGAAGTTTGTTGCGACGATTGTATCTCCACTCTTTGCAACGTAGCACAACTGATATCCATGATCCCCACCTTACAATGCTTGATTTTAAGGGTCAAACTCTCAAGAAAAGGAAACTTGGGTTTGATCATGTCGGAAAATGCATCATCAAAGTACACATTCATTAAATATAACTCTCTCAAGCTCCTTATCGAATCCATCTTGAATAATACAGGCCTATCCCATAATAACATTGATGTGTCGTAATAAAACGAGCGAAGACTTGGGACATCATAAATTTCAAAATTATCATTATAATTTCCTGGAGCTATTTTTAACTGCTGAAGATAACGGAGGTTATTTACCTTGATTTTCTTCAAGCCCTTAGTAAATTTGATGTTGATCTTTTCAAGTAACTTACAAGTAGATAGAAGGTTATGAAACACCTCTTCACTGATGTGTACTTCAAGCAACTTTAGTACTCGCAGGTTCACGCAATAAATCAATGGATTCCTACTAATGTGAAGGGAATGGTTCTTCTTGGAAGGGAACTCCATGTGAAGGGGATAATCGAGTTTTATACTTAACGTATTTAGGTTTTCACCTGAGAATATCTCATCTGGCAAAGTAAATGAAGCAATGTCATCAAAGATCGTGAGGCGAAGCTCCTTGAGACAACTTTTGGAAGCTACGCTCTTAATCCATTTTTCAACACGAGTAGCCGACTTTTGCTTGTGTATGGCAAAGCGAAGATCACAAGTTATGATTGGTATATTGTCCTGGTGATACCTTCGTATAGTCCGTCTGATCAACCTCATGTACCTTCTTTCCTGTTGTTTGCTAAAAGACTTGGCAGATCGACAAAGCCTGAGAGTGGGGATGGTAGACCAAGCGTGTAGCCATGACTTGGACAAGATGCAGGTGCGGGCTGCATCTTTTGCCGGCAACAGTGACTGTATATGTTGAACCAACTCCGGAACATTTTCTAGTTGTTGTCTGTGGATAAGCCTCATTCTCTTCGCTTCCTTCATCTATTTAAGGGGTGCCACAAGAATAACAAAAGACAATGAAAGAGATGGTTATGTTTAATATACAAATAAACACATAAGTCACAATTCTGTTTCGTTAAACAGTTTAAACATAAAATAATTACTCTCTAAAAACTCACAAACATATGAGAGAGAGGAACATGTTGAATCGATTCTGTATCCAGTGTTTTAAAACGTGCAGGAAGAAACCCTCCTAGTCCTAGTCCTCAACAACTTTGCATCTAAGCTAATAGGGTGGAATCTAAACGACGATATCATCAAATTTGGTGGCCTCAGGGCTGCCAGTGACTTTTTTTTGGTGCAATGGTGAATATTTATATTAAACTCCAATTATAATGTACATCATAAAAACAGAGACTGAATTGGACATACCCAATCCAGACACAAAACAACCATGAAACAAACATTACATGACAGAAACTCTCAAAGTCTGCCAAAATACATCAAAACTGATTAACATACACAAACAATCATCATCAAGCTTGCAATCCCATGCATCACAGCAACTGTTCATTCACCATTATAATGCACCAATCCCATCTAGCTACATTTCCATAACTTCTCCCACCAAAATTACTCAACCTGCCACCACAGTAATTAAGGTAGTGAGAAGAATGGCATCACTAGGAACCCGAACCCATCCATTGAGGGGCTCTTCCAATACAACCTACATTTCCCTCTCTAGAAGGGCTTCAGTTGCATGGAAACACTCTCCCCCAATGATGACCAACCAATCCTCCTATGACACTGTATTGAGAGGACCAAGCAGGATCATCTTTCATTCCTCGCTATTCCACTCATCATACAGTGTCCTCCAAAGTCATATACCCTTCACAAAGGATGCCCTTCATTATGGTACATCTTATCTGTTTAGACCTCCTTTTCATCCATTATAGCAGCATGTTTCCTCCCAAGGCCAAACATCATAACTATATGGACTACTTAGGTACAGTCTTACCAGAATAGACTCCAAGGTACAAGGTACATTGCCTCTGTTATGACTTGAATCATCATTGATCTTAAAACAATCATAGATCAATTTTGAAGTAGAATTCCAGGTAGAACCATAAGACCAGAATCATACTGTTACATTCTGTTACATTCATTCCTTTGCCAAACACTCCTTAAGCACAAGTTACTTCATATCTGCAACCCAAATATCTTGCCTTTTCACATTCATTTGAACTTGCCATTCTTTGGATACTTTACTTATTTGTGTAGAGTTTTTGACTTTGAGGCTAGCCAACTTTAGTCTCACATTCTCAACAATTGTTTTCATCAGCTCATTAGTACTTCTCTTTTCCTCAGTGAAAAGCCTTTTATTCCTCTCACCCCATATGAAATATACTGTAGCAGCCAGCACTATTCTTCTCACCACACTTGTGATGGAATTGTTGCAAGGTAAGTTTATCATCTTGTGCATCACATCCTCCCAGTCATATGAAAAAACTTCCAGTTGACTTTTCTTTCTCAATTCAGTCCAAATATTCAAAGAATATGTGCATTCAAAGAATAGATGTTTGATGGAATCAGGCTCATTACCACAGAAGGTGCAAGTCATTTGTCTTTCAGGATACCATCTCACCAATCTTTCTTGTGTGCTCAGTCTATCATTAATAGCCAACCATAATATGAATGAATGTTTAGGAATACATTGTGAGAACCAAACAAAACTGCTCCACATCACTTTTTGACCTTCCTCTTTCCAATCATTCCAAACACTACCAATAGTAAACTTCACCTTTTTGTTATCTTTAGTCACCCACATTGCTTCATCTTTAGTATCATTATGTATTATAGGAACAGGGATATTGGTTAACAAGTTTTTAACAAAATCCACCTTTGTATTCCATTCACCATCTTCAATCATTTCATACATCTTAACCTTGTCATCAATATCATTCCTTCTACCATTGCTTACATCTTCATTTATCAAAGATCTTGGACCCCACCATCTGTCATGCCAAAAGAAAATGCTTTTACCATCACCCACATTAAAGTGAATATGGCTATACATTTTACTTCTCAAACTTAAAATCTACAGATCGAAAATATCCATTAACTCAGTTTCACTTACGGAACTCCCCTGTATCCACTAGAAAATAAAAAAGAAACGAACTTCTCATCTACCCTTGTTTGATTTAACTTAAAGAACTACCGTATTAACAAATACATAGCAATAAAGTAAACATTCTATAGGGACATAATAAACATAAATTCAAAGTTCTGAAAAGAAAATTAAGAATTAGCTTAAACTTGAAAATCGTAAGACTAAGCGGGTGTTTGTTTTAGCTTTTACAAGGGGCTTATGAGCTTATCAGCTTATATAGCTAAAATAAGCTTATCAAAGTGTTTGAATAAGCAAATAAGCTTATGAGCTTATATAAGAGGGCTTCAATAAGGCCATTTTGTATGGCTTACTAAGGGGGACTTGGGATTATATGAGTCGTGTTATAGCAAAGGATAATTTTACCCTTACTGTAAATTATACTCCGTAACTTATAAGGATTCTTTCATATACATCATAAGGTAGTGAAAACAGTTGAGTATATGAATTAACTTTTAACAACCTAATACAAACACTCAACAAGGGCTTATTAGCCCATAAGCTGCTTATAAACAGCTAAAAATGCAACTATCTCTCACAAATAGAAAAAAGATGCAAACTTTGTTTTTATCAAACTAATATACATTCCCATTGGAAAGGCAGGCTTATGCTTAATAATAGCTTATCTCCCAACCTACAAATAAGCTTTATCTAAAGATCGACCTTAAATGAAAATGCTTTCTCAATTGACAAAGTATGCATCTTTAGTTACCAAATTCAGTGAGCCAAACACCCTCTCTAAAGCTCATTATTGCTTGCTTTAAACCAGTGCTTTCTTAGTAAAATAAAGAATAAAAAGATAAACTAATTCCAAGTTTTGATAAACATAAATTAAAATGTTTACCTTGAAACTTAGTAAAGGTGGAAAGTTTATGGGCGATCTGCAAAACTGGGTTATGTTGGTGTATACATGTGATGATATAAATAATAGAATAATAATAATAATTTGTGTACGTGTCACTTGTCAATTAAAAAATTACATTTATTTTTAAATTGAAATATCTTTTTATCTATTTATTTTTTTAATGATGTAATTTTACCATATTTTCTAAAATTTTGTACTCTTTAATTCAACATCAATTTTGATATATTTTAATAAGTTTTTAGTTTTTGCATTTTTAATCGGTTATTTTGATTCAAATTTTTACAACTTTAACCTTTATTTGAATCAATACACACTTTCGTCAAAATTCTAACTTTTGGGAGGAGAGTTTGACTGGTAAAAGATTGTAAGGGTCTTTATGCGAGAATAATAATGTCACGTGAAAGTAAATACGAAAGTGTATATTATTTTATTGGATGTAGAGATGTAAAAAGTAAATATTATTTTATTGGGTTTAAATTTATAGAAAGTTAAAAAAAAAAAAAAAAAAAATAAGGAGAAAGGAGAAAAACAAAAAGGTATACGTTGGTCAACTGTGATAATTTTTGGATTGTGCGAAAATTGAATCGGGACTTAAGTCCCGTGAAGGAACTTTTCTAGATTTTCCCGCTATACATGGTGCCATGGTTTTTGGGTTCCCGCAATTAAATCATTCTTTGCCGCTCTATTCTTCCACCCACACCCCATACACTTAAGAACCAACCTTCTTATAGTCTCTCTTAAATCATCATAAGACATTCCTTCAAAGTTAACACTAGTTATTTGTTTTAAATCTCCTTGGACATACCTCAAGGATCAGCAATGAAAATGCCATCATGAGTAGATTCACAATACAGACGAATTGATGAGTGACATGCAAATAAGAAAATACTATATAAGAAAATTGGTCTTCGTACAGTGGCGGATCTAGGAATCCGAAATAGGGTATGTACTTTTCGGAAAGAAAAAAAATTGTTAATCTTGATCCTTAGTTCGTTTTTTTTTTTTTTTTTTCGTCTTTTAAATTCGGATTGTGCATGGAAAACTTTTTACGTAGATCAGATTGATTTGGTTTATCATGTTTACGTTCGAGTTGATTAATTCAACTTTTTTGAGTTGATTTTTAATTAATTTATTTTGGTTTTTGGTATCAGTCGCATACGATCAAAACCTTCTCAAATTAATCTTAGTAGTTAAAAAGAAACACACTCGCAAGAACACAAAAAAACAATAAAAGTGCTAGATAAAAACATAAAAAACCATAAAAAATACTAGTATGTGGTAGCAAATTTAATCAATTAATATTCATTTTATGACAAAGACATATTAAAACAAACTAACGAGTACATAAAGTGATTGTTTAGATTATAGACGCCAACTTCAAATTTGTTTTCAAAATAAATTGAAGATGCCTTTTTTTAATTCCAAATAAGCTTATGAAATTGAGTTTGCAGGTATAAATTTGTTTGGGCCTCTTGCCATAAAACGATAAAAGAAAAATATTGATAAACCCCATTTGATAAATTTTACTACTTTTCTTTTGAAAGGCCCAATATTTACTGATGCATCGTCTTCTTCCTCTTCAACGTGACTGAACACAGAAACCCTAAAAGGGGGGATTTCTCACCCATTACCTCTTCTTCTGTTATCTCTATCTTTTTATGGGGTATGCACTCCGTCCACCCCCATTTTTTTTGGGAATGCACTCTGCGAATTGATTTAAAAAAGCTTCAAACACAAGAAAATTTACACTACAAGAAAGAATCGCAGGTTATGCACGTGCATCGGTGCATGACTGTAGATCCGCCCCTGTCTTCGTATATGAAATCAGTTCTGATTTTGAACAAGTAACATGCAAATAAGAAAATACTGTATATAACTTAAATAACATTGTCACATGAACGTCTTACATCAAACTGAAAAGGTCACTTTAAAATAGTTTTACTGATATGACAAGTACAAAACCAAACTAACTTAAATAAATTATTAAACAATATTACAATACATTACAAGTAAAGATAAGCGGCTTCTACGGACAACCCCAAGTAAGTTTGAACTCTGAGAAATACCCGACAAGAGGAAGCATACTTAACGAAGCACTAGTTAGTTTTTCCCATTTTCCTTTACTACCATTTCTTATTTCACCATATTTTAGGAGTTGCCCAGACACCTTTCCAGTTTTATTTTTCCTCACCGCCCTTTTTATTAGCTTTAAGAAGTAGGTAGCAACTTTGAGCCTCAACGGACCATCTGCCTTTACATACATGGGTTGGCAAATAGAAAAAAATGCATCAAAGAGCAGTAAGTTATCCCACAATCCGTTGCTTGAAATTGATTCAAAAAACGACAGGTTTTCAACATTTTTAGCCGGAAACGGGACCCTTGTTCTCACATCATCAATGTTGAATGGCACCAGAGCAGATCCATAAATTTTTATTTCAATGTTAAACTTGGATGATAAATTGAGTGTTTCCCATATCTTAAGAAACAGCAAATGATCTGGATTATTCAACGACAGACTTAGCTCAATTCGCTCGGGAGCCATGGTTGGAAACAAGAGACTAGGCATAAAAGCACTTTTGTACACGAAAAAAAGTAATTTGGGAGCATTAACTTGTACCTTGATTGGAATTTCTCGCGGCGATTGTATCTCCAACCTTTGCAACGTAGCACAACTGATGTCCATTATCCCCGCCTTACAATGCTTGATTTTAAGGGTCAAACTCTCAAGAAAAGGAAACTTGGATTTGATCATGTCGGAAAATGCATCACTGAAGTACACATTCATTATATATAACTCTCTCAAGCTACTTATCAAATCCATCTTGAATAATACAGGCCTATCCCATAATAACATTGATGCGTCGTAATAAAACGAGCGAAGACTTGGGACATCATAAATTTCAACATTATAAATTTCAAGCATACCATCATAATTTCCTGGAGCTATTTTTAACTGCTGAAGATAACGGAGGTTATTTACCTTGATTTTCTTCAAGCCCTCAGTAAATTTGATGTTGATATTTTCAAGTAACTTACAAGTAGATAGAAGGTTATGAAGTGCCTCTTCACTGATGTGTACTTCAAGCAACTCTTCGCAGGTTCACGCAATCAATCAACGGATTCCTACTAATGTGAAGGGAATGGTTCTTCTTGGAAGGGAACTCCATGTGAAGGGGATAATCGAGTTTTATACTTAACGTATTTAGGTTTTCACCTGAGAATATCTCATCTGGCAAAGTAAATGAAGCAATGTCATCAAAGATAGTGAGGCGAAGCTCCTTGAGATAACTTTTGGAAGCTACGCTCTTAAGCCATTTTTCAACACGAGTAGCCGACTTTTGCTTGTGTATGGCAAAGTGAAGATCACAAGTTATGATTGGTATATTGTCCTGGTGATACCTTCGTATAGTCCGTCTGATCAACCTCATGTACCTTCTTTCCTGTTGTTTGCTAAAAGGCTTGGCAGACCGACAAAGCCTGAGAGTGGGGATGGTAGACCAAGCGTGTAACCATGACTTGGACAAGATGCAGGTGCGGGCTGCATCTTTTGCAGGCAACAGTGACTGTATATGTTGAACCAACTCCGGAACAGCTTCTAGTTGTTGTCTGTGGATAAGCCTCATTCTCTTCGCTTCCTTCATCTATTTAAGGGGTGCCACAAGAATAACAAAAGACAATGAAAGGGAGATGGTTATGTTTAATATACAAATAAACACATAAGTCACAATTCTGTTTCGTTAAACAGTTTAAACGTAAAATAATTACTCTCTAAAAACTGGCAAACATATGAGATAGAGGAACATGTTGAATCGATTCTGTATCCAGTGTTTTAAAACGTGCAGGAAGAAACCCTCCTAATCCTCAACAACTTTGCATTTAAGCTAATAGGGTGGAATCTAAACGACGATATCATCAAATTTGGTGGCATCAGGGCTGCTTAGTGACTTACTATGAGTCTATCAATCAGCTCTACAGATCGAAAATATCCATTAACTCAGTTTCACTTACGGAACTCCCCTGTATCCACTAGAAAAGAAAAAAGAAACGAACTTCTCATCTACCCTTGTTTGATTTAACTTAAAGAACTACCGTATTAACAAATACATAGCAATAAAGTAAACATCAATTCAAAGTATTTTACCAATTTAACTAAAATAAAAAACACAAACTTTGAATTCAACAGATTATGGTGTTATGATTTACAGAACATTAATTCAAAGTTTCGATTTACATTCTTTAGGGACATAATAAACATTAATTCAAAGTTCTGATAAAAAAAATTAAAAATTAGCTTAAACTTGAAAATGGTAAGACTAAGCGGGTGTTAGTTTTAGCTTTTATAAGGGGGCGTATGAGCTTATCAGCTTTTATAGCTAAAATAAGCTTATCAAAGTGTTTGAATAAGCAAATAAACTTAAGCTTGTGAGCTTATCTAAGAGGGTTTCAATAGAAGCCCATTTTGTATGGCTTACTAAGGGGGGCTTGGGATTATACGAGACGTGTTATAGCAAATGATAATTACATGTCTTTCTTTTTTTCACTTTACCATCATAAGGTAGTGCAAACAGTTGAGTATATCGATTAATTTTTAACAACCTAAAACAAACACTCAGCAAGGTCTTATTACCCCATAAGCAGCTTATAAACATAAGCTTATACGAACCCCCCCACCCACCAAAAAAAACCTATCTCGCAAATAGTAAAAAGATCCCAGCTTAAGGTTAATTGCTTATCCAAAGAGGTTAATAGCTTTTTGTAAACAGAAAAAGCAATTAAGCTGCCTACCTAAACACACCCAGAGTCAATAATCAATCAGCTGAAAATGCAACTATCTAGCAAATAGGAAAAAGATCCAAACTTTGGTGAATTTCTTGTGTCGAGGGTGGGCGATATCTATCAAACTAATAAAAACCATACATTCCCATTGGAAAGACAGGCTTATGTTTAATAGCTTATCTCCCAACCTAAATACTACTGTAATAAATATACAAATATATCTAAAAATCTTAATTAGCGAGCCAAACACCCTCTCTATGTTCATTATGGCTTCCTTTAAACCAGTGGTTTCTTTAGTAATAGATAAATCATAGCAACAATGTTTATTTATTACTAAAATAAAGAATAAAAAGACAAACTAATTCCAAGTTTTGATAAACAAAAAATAAAATTTTTACCTTGAAACTTACTGAAGGTTGAAACTACGGTTCTGTTGTTGTATAGATGGTGAAGGTTGGCGCCAGCCGTTACGCCAGGGCTTTTCGGCTTTGAAATACTTGTATACTTCTTTTGAGTTACGATTTTTTTTCTTTCGATTGTGTATTTTGTGTAAGCGTTTTTTAAAGTTAGTGGGTCCCAAAGCTCTAGGGGAGGCGTGGAGAGGGTGCAAACCCGATTCCCGCACAGGGCATGTTTTCGAATGGGGCATAAATTTTTATAAATTTTTTAATATATATATATATATATATATATATATATATATATATATATATATATATATATATATATATATATATATATATATATATATATATATATATATATATATATATATATATATATACTACTTATAATACAAAAATGTCAAAAGTGAAATGTTGAGTTTTCAACAAGAGAGAGAAAGTGAAATGTAATTAATACTCTTATTAAAACACCCCATTACTTAAAAGTACAATGATTTATTCACATTGTACAACCAATTAAAA
>LBNU01025955.1:135271-154428 GCA_014162995.1 Artemisia annua
TATATATATATATATAACTATATATATATATATATATATATATATATACTATTATATATATATATATATATATTATATATAACTATATATACTATTATATATATATGGAGTCTTAAACATAAATATATAATAGTTGCAGGTACTAAACATGTATACAAGCAAAGTTTATATCCTTTTTAATACTATGATTTTGTTATGGATACAATTAATTGTTATAACATTAGTTATCATTTATAAAAAAAGAAAATTTGCTAGGAATTAGGGGCATTTTTTTCTTGGCTCGCACTGGGTACTCAAATCCTCAGGGCCACCACTGCTAAGCTCTTACTCCTCTAGCTATAAAAAAGCTAATCCTACTAAAAATATGAGCAGTCGCACGTGCTCAAATGTCTTGGGTGCTCACCTTGTGTTTTATGGATTAAGGGTATGTGTCGCATAATTGTTGAAAGATTATGCTTATTTTTTCAAAAATTAATTTACTTAAAAAATAATCTTTGTTTGCCGTATATTTGGCGTAAATAATTGTTGCTGAAACAGGAGCTGGAGATGGAGATGGAGATTATAAAAAGATATTATTTTTATAAGCTACATTAATTAACATTTAATTTTAAGAGATTATGTGAGATCATATATATATATTTTTTTCTAATCTCTTATAAGTTATGTCTGTCAAACGAATATTATTTTTTAAGTAGCTTATTTTTTGAAAAAATAAACATAATCTCTCCATAATTGATTATAAAAAAACAATATTCTATAATCTCTTAAATAATTTTTATTTTTTTATTTTTTTTTATTTTTTTTTTACAATAGCAACAAAATGTGGAAGAAAAGCCTAGGATCGCTATGATAAATCGAGTATTTTTACTTAGAGATGAAGGATTGATAAGGCTTTAAAGTGTTGAATATTGGATTTTAGTATATGGGTGGGGGGCAATTTGAGTTTTCGTTGGGGGGCACTTTCTAAAAAAGGTCAAAATTTAAAGAAAATTACATTAAAATCTCAACTTTTTCGGCTAGCCATGGGGGGCGCCGGCCCCCCGCACAACCTTCATAAGTCCGTCCCTGCTTAAATCCAAATACTACTTCATGTATCTTATAAAAATAATCTCTTTTTATAATCTCCATCTCCAATTCCAGCAACAGTTGCTTTTGCCAAACATACCCTAACATGATCTCAAGTTTGTATGAACATGGCCGGTCATGTTCTTTCACAAACAAAATTGTAAGGTTTAGTGTGGGTTTCGATCCTTCTTTTATTTGTTAGATTGATATTTAGCTATTGGTTTTATATTACTAATTTTATATAGTGAGGTAGTGCTTTTTGCATGGGATATTGGGTTTTCACACAGCCGTATTTCAGACCGGTGATAGGATTGGTGACCCGAGCCATTATGGCTACCTTTATGGTCTTGTTGGAAATCTAAAAGGTTGGGTTTGATATTTTGCGTTGGGTTAACTTGTGCGTAATAATCTGTATCTGGCTATTTTAAAATTAAGAATTTGGTATAGTATTTAATTGTTTAGGAGTTGTTTCAAATATTATAATTACAACTACAGTTACGTTATCAAACGTTTTTATAGAAAAATAAAGCTATTGTTTACAGCCACTATTCACTGCTACTGCTATTTTTGTCAAACACATCATAATTATAATTTAAACCACTAACTTTCTTCACTCTCACTTACTCCACAACTATATATACATAAAAGAAATTATAAATACAAATTAACGTTGTTATAAATCATCGTCGCTATACGTAATTATATAGTTTTAGTAAACCGATGTTTGAATATGTAACCATCCAATTTTCCTGACTTCTTTAGCTAAAAATATTAGGATTGTTTTACTTTTACATGTTGCCCACGTACGTAATGTATCTATAGTTTCATATTTTTAATAAAAAAATAAAATACCAGTATAAGTCAACTCATCGAGTCAAAACATGAATATTTGAATGTTTAACTCAAACAAGTTTAGAAGAAAACTCAAAACCCAACAACATATAAGTCAACTAAACTAGTCAAATTATTATGGTTCATGCATAAAGGTGGTTCATACTCATGAAATTAATCAGCTCTACAGATCAAAAATATCCATCAACTCAGTTTCACTTACGGAACTCCCATGTATCCACTAGAAAATAAAAAAGAAGCTAACTTCTCATCTACCCTTGTTTGATTTAACTTAAAGAACTACCGTATTAACAAATACATAGCAATAAAGTAAACATCAATTCAAAGTATTTTACCAATTTAACTAAAATAAAAAACACAAACTTTGAATTCAACAGATTATGGTGTTATGATTTACAGAACATTAATTAAAAGTTTCGATTTACATTCTTTAGGGACATAATAAACATTAATTCAAAGTTCTGATAAGAAAATTAAAAATTAGCTTAAACTTGAAAATGGTAAGACTAAGCGGGTGTTAGTTTTAGCTTTTATAAGGGGCATATGAGCTTATCAGCTTTTATAGCTAAAATAAGCTTATCAAAGTGTTTGAATAAGCAAATAAACTTAAGCTTGTGAGCTTATCTAAGAGGGTTTCAATAGAAGCCCATTTTGTATGGCTTACTAAGGGGGGCTTGGGATTATACGAGACGTGTTATAGCAAATGATAATTACATGTCTTTCTTTTTTTCACTTTACCATCATAAGGTAGTGCAAACAGTTGAGTATATCGATTAATTTTTAACAACCTAAAACAAACACTCAACAAGGGCTTATAAACATAAGCTTATACGAAAACCTCCTAACCTATCTCGCAAATAGTAAAAAGATCCCAACCTTGCATTTAAGCTTGTTTAAGCTTAAGTTTACCGTCTTATACATACCCCATTTGAAAAGCTTATGATTAATTGCTTATCCAAAGAGCTTAGTAGCTTTTTGAAAACAAAAAAAGCAATTAAGCTGCTTATCTAAACACACCCAGAGTCAATAATCAATCAGCTGAAAATGCAACTATCTAGTAAATGGGAAAAAGATCCAAACTTTGGTGAATTTCTTGTGTCTAGGGTGGGCGATATCTATCAAACTAATAAAAACCATACATTCCCATTGGAAAGGCAGGCTTATGCTTAATAGCTTATCTCCCAACCTAAATAATAATAAGTATACAAATAAGCTTATCTAAAGACCTTAATTAGCGAGAAAAACACCCTCTCTAAAGCTCATTATGGCTTCCTTTAAACCAGTGGTTTCTTTAGTAATAGATAAATCATAACAATGTTTATTACAGTACTAAAATAAAGAATAAAAAGACAAACTAATTCCAAGTTTTGATAAACAAAAATTTTAAATTTTTTACCTTGAAACTTACTGAAGGTTGAAACTCCGGTTGTGTTGTTGTATAGATGATGATATAATAAGGAGGAGGTTGGCGCCCGCGAGTTACCCCAGGGCTTTTTGGCTTTGAAATATTTTTTCGAATTGTGTAAGCCCATTTATGATGTATTTTGTTTATAAAGGGCTATGAGCCCACGTAGCTATTTGTTTTAAAGATTAAAATTAATGAACATTTACATGATCATCGGTCATGTTTCTTCACAAATAAAATTGTGAGGTTTACTGTGGCTTCCGGTCTTTCTTGTTTGATTGATATTTTAGCTCTTGGTTTTATATTACTAATTTTATATAGTGAGGTAGTGCTTGTTGCATGGGATATTGGGTTTTCACACAGCCGTATTTAAGACCGGTGATGGGATTGGTGACCCGAGCCATTATGGCTACCTTTATGGTCTTGTTGGAAATCTAAAAGGTTGGGTTTGATATTTTGCGTTGGGTTAACTTGTGCGTAATAATCTGTCTGGCTATTTTAAAATTAAGAATTTGGTATAGTATTTAACTGTTTAGAAGTTGTTTCACATATTATAATTACAACTACAGTTACGTTATCAAACGTTTTTATAGAAAAATAAAGCTATTGTTTACAGCCACTGTTCACTGCTACTGCTATTTTTGTCAAACACATCATAATTATAATTTAAACCACCAACTTTCTTCACTCTCACTTACTCCACAACTATATATACATAAAAGAAATTATAAATACAAATTAACGCTGTTATAAATCATCGTCGCTATACACAGGTAATCATATAGTTTTAGTAAACCGATGTTTGAATATGTAACCATCCAATTTTCCTGACTTCTTTAGCTAAAATATTAGGATTGTTCTACTTTTACATGTTGCCCACGTAATGTATCTATAGTTTCATATTTTTAATAAAAAAATAAAATACCAGTATAAGTCAACTCATCGAGTCAAAACATGAATATTTGAATGTTTAACTCAAACAAGTTTAGAAGAAAACTCAAAACTCAACAACATATAAGTCAACTAAACTAGTCAAATTATTATGGTTCATAAAGGTGGTTCATACTGATAAAATGTGGAAGGAGATTACATTTTGTCATAATTTTCTCATTTCACTTACAAAGTTGTGAATGGTCAAATAAGGATATGATGAGAAAGTCCCCGAAAAGATTACAGATTGCTATGTATTATGAAATATCATGCTGATAAACAACATTAAAAAAAAAATGAAAACAATATAATCATATTAACACATTTACAAATGTCTAAACTCCATTCCTTGCACAACAAGGCCATCAAAATTCATAAGTTTGTTTGTGAAACTAGTAAGTCGAATACGTCTCTTTATAGTTCGAGTCGTATCACTTACAACTTCCCACAAGTAAACCTCCATCCACCCATCTCTTCTCAATTTTGGATGGCGTCTTAGTAACCCGGGTTGAGTAACTTGGGTATGACAAGTGTCTAACTTGACAAATCGCGTAGTTCCAGAAGGAGTAGCTGAATCTTTATCATGTATTAGTAAAGGAACATCAAGAAACGTGTGTTCTAGTGGTAGTTTGTATATCAAGTGACACGAGTAGCTTCTTCGTCGTAGCAACAATTCTGACTGCGTTTCAAAAGAAATACTAAATGTTTGTGTGTTAAGAGATTCGGCCACCTCTTCAAATCTACAAAATTGTCGGAGAAAACATGTGATTTACAAAATTAGTAACTTGTGGTATTATAACATGATGATCATACAAACAAAACGCACATCAAATGATGGTATTATTGGTATTATAACGTACGGTTTATGTTGATTTGTGTTTCATCTATTATATTCCATGCTTATTAAGTTATCAAAGTTTTCGTGTGATCATCAAATTTTTTTTTAATTAACTTGAAAGGTTCCAATTAAGATAATGTTGGTATGTATATTAACGAGTATTAACAACAAACCAAACGAGATGAAAACAAGATGAGAAAAAAAGAGAACCTTGATTCTGGCAGGGACTTCCATATCCATTCTTCCTTCTGCAAGAATGCTCTTGCAGGTATCATAAGTCTTTTCTTCATATTTTTGCTAGCAGAAAGCCACTATTTTTCAATGCAAATTATATTTTATTAGTATATATCCAAAATAGTTAAACCTTCAAAGTGGCATTTTATGATAATTTTAAAAACAAACTTGTATGTAGAGTTAAATCTATAACACTTTTAAAGAATATAGTATATCATTACAAAAGAATCACCATATATGTAAACTTCACTTCATTTTGAGAGCTAAATTCTAAGTCATTTTATCATCTTTTAATTTATAAACTTTATGATAAACACCTAAATAGTGCTCTTAAGTCTTAAGCACCAGGAACCAAATATGGAGGATGTCGCAAGAAGTTATCAACATAAGTTCGCCGTGGGTGTGGATTCCATGCGTGAGTACACACACAGACACCATATCCATATGGAGAGAAATTTCACAAGATTTTTTTTAAAGAGTAACCAAGATGAAGGTGTGGGTTGACCAAAAACAGGATTGGTGCTTGTTCTACCAATATTCGGAATTTTTACTATTATATCGGTTCCATGTGGAATAGCTTAGTGGTAGATGTTCAAGATTAGAACAAGGACACACGATGACTACACGAGCTTAATCCCCATCCACAACTTAGAAAAAAGAAGCCCTATAGAGTCATCTCCATTGCTAAAAAAAGAACTTATTTTGTCCAGTTTATATGTGGATAGCATGTTCTATATAAATCTTACTGATTCGTAACCTTAAACATATATGCAGAGATACCATAGTCTATAAAAATAGTATATATACGCTCTCTTAGTTCAGTGAGGACTATGAAGATTATATAGAAATGTACCTTTCCATGATTATCGATGAGAAACCCTTCGCGAAGAACATCGTATAGATTTTCCTTTGTTGTCCATTGTATACTATCGTCTGATAACTTGATTAAATTTGCATAATCTTTCGGTAACTTATTTTCCCAATATGTGTCCAAGTATATCATGAGTTGCATATCCAAATTATTTTGGTCTTCTGCCATTTCATGTGTCTCCTATATAAACATGTGTGCGTATTGAATTAACCCGATTAAATAAGTTTTAAACAATAAGCTATAATTACATTTGAACAATATATATATGGAAAATGGTGAAGTTGTAGTCACAAAATGACGTACTTTTGTGAGTTCTATTACTTGAAAAGTTTGTAAAATAGTTTTGATTTAAACATTATTATTCCATTTAAAAGAAACTTACTTGCTGCTCAAGTGCAATCTCGAGTTCTTCCATCACCTCAGTCATCGTTGGTCGCTCTTTACGTTCTCTATTTAAGCATTTTCTTGCTATGGCAGAGAAAGTCATCAAAGAATCCCGATCTACTTTTCCCTTTAATAGGTGAAAAATAATATCATCCAGTCTCTTTTCATCATACTCGTGTTTCCACATATGCACCAAAATGTGCATAAACTTATCATCATCATTGTACTCAACACATAGTCTCCCACACATCACTTCAAACAGCACCACTCCAAAAGAGTAGACATCGGATTCTTTTGATAGGACGCCCGTCTCCATATACACCGGATCACAGTACCCATGTGTACCTACAACATTTGAGACGAGATATGAATGTGGATCGTTTCCCGGGCCAAATTTTGACAATCCAAAATCTGATACTTTAGCTGTCCAATTCTCATCCAATAGGATGTTTGCACTTTTAATGTCTCGATGGATAACTGAATTGAATGGCTTCATAGGATTGTGAAGGTAATTTACTCCACGGGCAGCCCCAAGACATATTTTAAGACGTTTGATCCATGTCAAACTTGCATCACCAAGATAGTGATCAAGGCTCCCACGAGATGCATACTCGTATACAAGAATTCTCTCAGCATTATCATTGCAAAAGTTTTGGAGAGAAATAAGATTTTCATGCTTGTATTCCGAAAGCATCATTATCTCCTTCCAAAACTCAGTATCCCCTTGCCCATATACACGGTCTAATCGCTTAAACGCAACCATGCTATGTCCCTCCTCAAGAGCAACTCTTCCTTTATACACCTTTCCAAAACCACCCTTACCAATTGGCTCGTCACCAAAATCATTGGTTGATGACATTATATATTTGAGTGAAAGTCTGAGGTGTTTAAAATCATTAATTAGTGACATCTTTTACTGATGGCAGAACTATGATTGTGGAAATGGAAGACAAATTTAGAACACTTAGTAAATAGCTTGATTTCGAGAGAGGAATTGAAGAGTATTTAAATAAAAGGTCGACCATGTTTATTTAGCAACTTGTTGTATCTTCCTATAAATTTCGTGACACACAGAATACTACCCTAAATCAGTATATTAACTCCAAACCAAGACTAAAGAAGACTGATCAACCTAGCTATATTGACTTTTTAAAGCCATCATGCGTGACCCAAAGAAATTATTGTAGCTATGAAGTTTCCTATATGATTTTATCCCTAGATGCTATATATAGAAATAATGAAATGTCAACTAGAAGACAAAGAGTCAATCAGTCTATTGGCAACCCTTATGAACAAAAGGGACATCCTAAACTTTTCAACTACATGAGTACATTCCATGATATTGCTTACGATACATTTGTAAATTTGTTAAATTTTTTGAAGTTATGGAATATCCAAGACCATTACGTGAAATCGGGTTATTAAATTGTTTTACGGTTTCATCACTTGCAATGGGTACTTGAATACCATAAGAGTTAGTAATAACGTTTAAATTGCGTATATTTCTAGGTGCGTTATCCTCACTTGTGTACATGTATTTAGCTAATATTAGGGGTGAAAATGAGCCGAGCGAAATTAGAGAAGGAAATGAACCGAGCCGCTAGTGAAAAGCTCGGGATTGGATCGGTAAAAAGCTCGAACGAGTCGAGCCTAAACGAGCCTAACGACATTATGATATTTTAAGTATTATACTTATATACGAGCCGAGCTCGAGCTTATTAACGAGCTCAATAAAGATATATTACTAGCCGAGTTCGAGCTCGAGCTCGAGCAAAGTTTTAACTTTTCATGGCTAAATCATATAAACGAGCAAAGCCCGAGCCTATATAACATACTACGAGCCGAGCTTGAGCTCTGGCAGGCTCGGGCTCGGCTCGTTTTTACCCCTAGCTAGTTAATATGATGATCTTTTGGTACTTATTAGCACAAAGTTAAGTTTTCAGGTTCATGATTAGCCAAGACAAAGAAATCGAAGAAAAAGTCAAAGAAATGATGAATAAATGTGAAGTCATGCATGTGAAGGAATTCCCGCCATTGTGTACATCTCGTAGAGCACATTTAAGAACCTAGGGGTGTTTCTTTTTTCCCTTAGCTAAGGGCTTGGGTCCACAAGGGTCCACACAAGTAATTAATAATATTTCTTTTTAATGTGGAGCCCACTTATTTCCACTAATAAGTCTATATCTAGAAGGCATAAAATGTTTTCCTCTCCCCATTAAGACACACTAAGAGTCATTAGGTCCCACATGGTCCCCACACATCTCTTAGCTAACAAAAAAAAGAAACACTTGCGGTCCAAAGAAATGGGCTAGTCGAAGAAGAAAAAGTGCGCGTGCAGGAATTGTACCAACAACTGCCTAACTTGACCGCGAGTCGTGGGTGTACCACTAGCCGTGCTACCATCCGCAGGCTGGTGGACAAATATAGTTTTAAATGCACCATTTATTATTATTAGATAATAAAGGCCTATTGGTATAGATGATGCAAGGCTAGTTTTAGTCGAGTAGACTGGTATTCTCTTATTTCTTTGTAATGTTTTTTCTAGCTGCTTGCTAGTTATTCCTTTAATAAATTCGACGTTCTAAAAAAAAAATAAAGGCCTATTGGCTAGTTTATGCCCATTTAACATTTAGGGTTTAGGTCTTTGTCTTTTCTATTTAATATCTTTCTTTTGTAACTGGTTAATTAGTTGAATCTGTTCATTTACCTTTGATTTCTATATGGTATTAGAGCTACGAATCACTCACAATCGTTCGACTGTCGTTACATCTTGCCGCAAGCTAAGGAAAAAAAAAGGTTGTTTGCTAGTATAACTGAATGTTTGACTAAATATCCTTTTGTTATCGTCTGTTTCAATAAAAGAAAACATAGTTGCTTTTTGATTGGTAAATTGAGTTAGGGGCTTTTTTTTTTTTTTAATGTATGGGGAAGGAATAGTGGGGTCCACATCTATATTAGCATCTTAATGAGGAGAAGTTAATATTTTTGGCTTATGGATATAGAGGAAGTAAGGGAAAACTAGTGGGTCCTACTTAAAAAGAAATATTATTAAATGTTATATGGACCCACTCCCTTAGCTAAGGGAAAAAAAAACAACCTTAGTGGGATCTGATAGAATTAATTAGCATGCTATTATAAAATTGATTTCACTTGGATGCATTGGTTTCATGTATGGAATTATGTACTAGCTTCTATTTCGTTGTATCTTTGTGTCGGGTTGTCACAAGTTGTTTATTAATTCAACTTGGGGCAAGTGGTTTTCTTGGATCAGTTTGGTTTCGGCGAAATGGTAATGCTCGTAATTACTTGTTTGTATTTGGTTATGTTCGAGTAATTAAGGTCTGGTTTTGAATTAATATATTATGTTCGAGTTCAGATCGATCGTGTTTATTGTTGGCCTGGTTTATGATTGGTTTTATCCGGTATTGACTGTGTGATTTGATTGGCATTGGATTGGAATTTGTATTGGCATTCATATTAGTACGTAATATGGTTCCGCTTGATTCCGCTGGGTTTTGCATTGGTGTTGGTTATGTTACAATCTTAACTAATCCGATTAGGTCTTGAGTAGTTATGTGTTGTATCTTGACATCAACAGCGTGCTTTGGTACTGCATCTGGTTGTGCTATGATTTTGTCTGGTTCTGCATCTGTCTTATTTCACCTGGTTCTGCATTTGGTTCCGCTCCAATTCCACCATTTGGTTTTGTTTGGTATTGCATAGTTTTGTATCTAGTTCGGCTGATTTAACATGTCTGCCTAAATTTGCTCTGTCTGCACTTGTCTACCAGAATCTCCTATGTCTGTCTGCATCTGAATCTGCTCTGGTTCTTCTCCATATTTGTGTGGCTTTACTATGGTTGTACATCTGCACCTGTTTGTTTGTGCTACCATTTTCCTCCCGCCTCTGTACTATGTACGTGTCTGCATTTTTCTGAATCTGCACATGGTTCTGCCTGTTTTATTCTCGTTCATCACCATACGTGTGTTGTTATGCTCTGATTTTTGTTTTGCAATGAATTTGGTCTGTCTTCTTCAGACTTGACTGTTGTCGCCTTATTTCAATTTGGATTGCTTCGGATCGAGACTCCGTCTAGTACCGAGTTTACACTTCGGGAAACTCCGTTTTTTGTTTGTTTTCCAGTTTTAGTTTATTTTTTGTTTGACAAACTCTTAATGTTTACCACTGGAGCATTGCGAGTTTGAGAGGAGGTATTATAATAAAGGCCAATTGGCCCGACCCGTTGGTTTAGACCCGTTTAGCATTTAGGATTTAGAAGCCCCACCTATTACTAATTGAGCTAGGTGTCATTGGCCGTAAAGCCAATAGTGAGACGCTTCTCAAGTACTAAAGAGGTTGTGGGGTTAATTTTCATTTGGAACAAGTATGATAAAAGTCCACCTTATATAATGAAACTGTATTTATTTATTTATTTATTTATTTTTTAAATAAATTTGTTTTTAATCATTGATAGCAACCTGATTTTATAATTTTACTTAGGGGAAAATATTGTCTATTAGTAACAAAGTTTGATGACTATTCCAATTAAGTCACTCAAACTTTAAATTTACCACAAAAACCATCTAAGTTTCGATACTATTCCATTATTATGTAATTGTTCAAAAAAATAATCTTTAAGATATTCATATTTGTATTGCTTGGTTGTACCGTAACAATAAATAGCCACTCCTGAATTTCACTAACCCTAAACAATTTATGCACAGGTGAAAAAAGATATATGCCATAAAAATGGAACACTCTGAATGACTAACATAAAACACTTTTCAAACTTGATTATTATTTTACAATAAGAAAAAATCTACAATGACTAAATTGAAACAAAACTGAAAGTTGGTTACTATTTCATGATTTTCATCCTTTTACTTATATTAGCAAATATGGTTTTTCTCATGGTTGCTACTAGATTGCTAAAATTGACAAAATGATTTATTATTATTATTGTTATTATTATTATTATTATTATTATTATTATTATTATTATTATTATCGTCGTCATCATAAACTCCAAAGTATGTTGTGTTGTTATCGTAAGTAAGTATATGTAAATGTAAACATATCAAGATTCAAGGACTAGAAGTGTAATTGACTAATAGATATCAAACCGTTGTTTTTTCAAATGAATGGTTCCTTTAACCTTATTTTTCGATCACTAACAATCTGTATCAGTCGTGAAACAATTTTTACAATCCCAAATTTACGGTGAAAATATAGAATCCATGCCGGCCCAATAGGTCGAAAGACACGTAATAATAATTTTCTTTGTATTTTTTCAGAAGTTTTTTTAATCATAGTAAGAATTTGTTGAACTGTTATATAATTAATGGCTTCGGTTAAGGGAAATGAGAGTAATTTTGCGGGAAGAAAACCTACGGGAAAACTTGGTGGAATGTCTGATGTCCTTGCCATTGCGACGGATCTCGGTTATTCTAGGTTTAGGCCTCCTCCGTCTCAGGTACCTTTTTTTTGTATATGTGAATTATATTATGATATATGAATATATGATCACGAGATTTGAACTTTTTGCTAGCTTTAGGGTTCATGTATTTGTTATGCGATTACTTTAAATTTGACACTGCCGATTTCACGCGATTTAAGAAAATGAAAAGGTCTATTTGGACCCTAGGTGATGCAATTTGGGTCGATAGCGGTTGTTCATTTTGTTTAAACACTAAAAAGTCGGTATTGGGGCTTCTTTAGATGATTAGATTAGCATAATGAAAGCGAGAACAGTGGGTAATGATGAAGATGAATATGCATGGTACATGTATTTGTTAACTTAGTATGCATGTGCATCTTTTGATATTGCATACGGAGGTGATAAAACCTGATTGCGGTTGTGTGTGATCCCAAAGGAAAGTTGAACTAGTGATTCCAACTACTTAAAATTTTGTTTTCTTTATTCATAATGACATTTTATAAAGAATGTGATGTGCTACCAAATGATTCAAAGCGTGTGATCAGCCAAATCAGTTGCAATCGTTTGGTGTTTTAAGAGTAAATGTTAATTTATTTTAGTGCATAAGATTTGATTTTGGTACTATTGGTCTTATATCCAGAACTTGAAATAGCTAATGCTTGCATTATGTCATTTACGAAATTTGATTTGTTAACCAGGACGACTTGAATAGTGGCTATGACTTGATAAGATTACTACAGGACCTTACCACAGTTCAAAGAAAAGTTGCAGAATTGCATGTGGAACTTCAAGGTCGTAAGGTGAAGTAGTCACGCGTTTTTTTTTTTTTTTTTTTTCCAGCACGGATTTTTGCATTTCATTGTTATGGGATCGTAAGTTCATTATCTATATCTTTTTTCAGCCACATTTTTGGTAATTAAAAAGTTAGTTGATGCTTGAAAAGTTATATCAAGATCATACTAAATTGCCTTCATCTAGATTTTCCATCGTGAAGTCTAACAGTTATCATGGATTTTAATTGAGCATTATTTTAGGTTTAAAATTTGTCAAACACTTAAACATGTTACATTTAAGCAAAGAAACTGCACTTTTTTTTTGTTCTTTATGGATTTCTCAGGAAGATATGAAGGTCTCTCACTTGACACATGTAAGTGAAATGGAAAAGAAGATAGAAACTTTAGCAAGGATCACAACTATACTGAAAGGTTTTATCCAGAATAAGGTAATATGGTTTGTTTCACAGAAACATGTGTTTTTGCTGTATTTGTGATTCTTTTAGCAAACAGGTTCGGCTATTAGTTAGTATTAGCTTTCCTTTTGTTTCTATTGTGGCGAAAAGAAGAAAAGAATACTGAATTGAATTCTGCAACATGCAAAAACTATGAACAAAAATGAGTAATATGGTTGGTATGTTTGATGCCTCTTGCTGTATGCAAAACTGAACTGTTGTAACTTTTTAAAGGTTACATTCTGTCACCTTTCAAGGAATAAGATTCACCTTTCAAGGAATAAGATTCCACTTTTTGACCCATTTACCTGAACATGGTCCGATTTTGGGCAAGATTTTGTTTCTAAAGTATCAAATAGGCTATGCTAAAAGATACAAAAGGAAAGGGTCAAATGGGCTGAATTGGTTAAACAGGTTGAAAGTCATTCTAAGTGTATCAAAATGTATCCAACTACCTCAATGACATTCAATTGTCTGTTGTTAAAATATTGAATAGCACATTGATTACCTATGACTTCCTAGAGGACAAAAATTTAGCATTTTGCATGAGATAAAGTATGCTGCCTATACTCCTATTGTCTTTTCACAATATCAGAAACAGTCACACCGATTAGTAAACACTGAAATTGTTTGCTAAGTGCTTTAATGTATTTCTTATTGATTATTGACTTGCAGGATCGTGTTATAGCTCGTCTTCAACAACCATTTCCATTGGAATACATTCCTGTAGAAGCAGAATATCAGGTTTGCTGTCATTTCTTTAATCGGATAAACCTAAATGTTTGAAAAAACGTTCGACAACTATACATTCTCCAAACATATTGCAAAAGGAAAAAAGAAAGATATGTCCTATAATCGTGTTTTATTTCATTTTTGGGTTTTTTTCTTTGGATAAACAGAAAGATTTTTCGGAACTATTATCAAGTGCTGCAAGCGATTATGGCACTCTTGCAGCTTCTGTTTCTGATATCCATTGGACTCACAACTTTAGGGAACCACCTTCTGTATGGAGGGTATGTCTATGCATCTGATATACCAACATTTTTTCTTATTTGTTTTTTATAACCCGCTTCATCTCAAGTACTTAAACACTATTTCAAAGATGAAAATGATGGTTTATGTTCCGAGCAGGACATGCTTCGACCAATCCATGTCGCATTAGTGTCATGTAGTAGGTACTTTGAAGCAATTTCAGCAATGAGAGAATCTTTCACAACTCTTCAGAACTTGAGGGTGGTCCCTACCAATTCACCTAACAAATATCATTCTCAGCTACCATCGCCAACAGGTTCTGATTGTGTGACACCACATTCATCTGGAAATGTTAGTCCGAGAGTTCAAAAAGGTGAGAACCAAGAAGGGGAAGATGAAAGTGATATTGATGTAGATGATACGAACGATAGAAGATTGTCGTGGCATTCGGATATGGATAATGGTTTATAGGTAGCTACAAACTGTTACGAGTAAACTGTCTTGAAGTTAGTAGTAGTTCTTTTATTCATCTTTATGGCAAATAATGTACAATCATCTCTTACGGGCCTTGAAGCGCTCTTGGTTGCAAGTGTGTCATTTACGTGATTTTCTTTTTTGGCATACATGTATTATTGACGTGATTATTAATATTAGAATCAAATCGTTACATGCACTAAAATTGGTTGTCGTTGCCAAACTAAAAGTGTCATTGCTGAATTTTGGATGTGCTTATATGTTGAAGATTTAGCTAGTCTCGCATCTTTTTTTTTTTTTTTTTTTGAACGGCGGATTTCATTAAAGCTAGCAAGAAGCTAAAAAAAGATTACAGTTAGGTTGTAAATTCAAGTTTTGGATCAATTAACCAATCAAGCTACTTGGGGCATGATGGTTTGCTCCTATGAAAGATCCAAGAATGCGATAAAATCCTAATCTCGTCTCCAAGAGTGTCTTTACGAGGAGGTTTTGCATCAAACCAAATTTGATTCCTATATCTCCAACAATCCATGTTGTTGTTTGAACAACCACATCGAACATTATCTTTACCTTGGCGTTTAGATCAGTATAATCTGCCCACATATGATTAATCCGGAATGTCTATCGGGTAGTTAGTAAATTCCCAGCAGGAAGAAACTGATTTCTACAAGTAAGTAGCGACTGAACAGTCAATGAAGAGATGTTAAGAGGTCTCAATATCATCATCACAAATGGGACACTGGGCTTCTTCATCTTCATTTATTCCCGTTGCTGCAATGAAATTCACCGTACTTCTACAAATCCACTTATTGTTTGCGTGGATTTGCAGTCTTGTCTTTCCTTATTGTGTGTATTAAATGAGCAATGTCACGCAAGCATTGTCTGCTAATCCTGCAAGCATTGTCTGCTAATCCTTCTAAATTCAAACCTATATTCGACCCAACTCTTTTGAATCCAATACAACCCAACCAACCAATCTCCTAAAGAGGGTACTCTTACAGCACAAGGTTTCAGGTGTTGTAGGCTCAAAGTTGTCCTATAACGTACACCGGTGTTTCAGGGTCCAAAGCCATGGTACGTGATGACGCTGAGAATTAGTACTTATTTATTTATTTTATTTCAAAAGGTATATATTTTTGTGGTTTTATAGTAGAAAAATGTGGTTCTGAGTCTTTTATAACGCCACTGATGTTACGAAGGAGGGTAAATTTGGTTCAATGTTACAGATCAATTTATTAGGGTATTTACCAGCATGACGGTGCATGATATAACATAACATATGCTCTTACCTTTAAAAACAAAACTGAAGTTTGTTATCACAAAATCAGTTGTAAGAATTTCTTATTTTTTACCCCTTTTTGTCCACGTGTCATCTATGTCATTCCAGTTATTCCATTTCAGTTTGTTACAAAAAAGCTCACAAAGTGTGAGAGAGAGAAATTAAAAAAGCCTAACAAACTATCTTTATCGAGTCATCCATGCATATTCATTAAAAAAAGGATCATGCATTAATTGTATGCTGCTTCAATCATCTTTGATACGAGGCGTGATGCTGATGTCCTATTAATCCTTCTCTTCGTTATCATGATTGTAATTGACGCTGTATACTTCATCGATCATGTGAAATGTCATTCTTCCATTAATCAATTTCCTTCAGGTCAGAAATATTTGCATTAGTTTAATAAAAATATGGGCATTTATGCATTGGTATGGTAACAAGTTTGTAAGATTATTTGGCATAAAAATGAATAAATTGGGTTTGTTTATTTGTGCATGCAGGGGGTTAAAGAGTGGTTTACATGGGGAGATCATGCAACAAAGTTAGGCACTTTTTTCCTTTGAACGGTTTTCAGATTGGGTACGATCAAAATCATTTTTTGATATGGGTTTGTTTTGGTGACTCTTAAGATTCTATCCCAATGTAAAATCTTATTTGTTTGTGCGATAAGCTCCCAAATCAAATGGTTATGTCCTTATGGGTTCAAGTCTAGCTTAAAACATGTGAGATAGATTTGTGGTGTATTAGTGTATAGATAGTTAGCATTATTGTCACTTGACAATTGGTGAAATGCTTCACAGTCCCATATAAACAAATATCAAAATGATGTTTTTAAAAACTTAAACATTTACATATTCAAGATTATATCGTTATTGGTTATTTTCTACAGTTTTTGTCTGGAAATAAATATAGGTAACCTGGTTATGTAGATGATTATCAGACGTGGTTGATAATGACCATTATATTCCACTATGGTATGTTGGACTTGGGCAGTTTTTGCTACTAAACGAACATACTGTCTTGCATAGTATTTTATTCTGAGTTTTCTATGTGGAGGGAAGGAATGCGATCATATAACCTGTATAAGCACTGTTTTACTATCTAATTTGGATAAGCACTATGTGCCATTCCACTATGGTCATGACCATATGATGCCATTCTGATATAAGAGATCGTTTGACACAGTGCTTCGTGGATAAGCACTCCTTTACCATCTAATTTATACGGAGTATCATTTTAGGATCAACTGTAGCTGCATAACTCCTTATATCTATATTAACACTTCAAAGCGTCACATTACCTGTTTTCTAAGTGAGATCATATCAGTAACTTACTGCATGCAGGGATTTGCAGTCTTATCTTTCCGATCTTATCCTTTTCTTGGCGCCTGAGAGCAAGACATTTTTTATATTGGTGGATAACAGGCCATGGCTAGAAGACTTGGTCTCAAAGCCTGCACACCTGTGGCAGTTGATGGTTACCAAGGTTACATATAATTCCAAAACATCATTAGCATATCTATAATCGTACTAAACAATCTATATTTTCCCTTTTGATGTTCTCTCTATTATGCTTCCAGTCCAGGTTCTCCCCTTTTGCAATCACAAGAGGGCAAAAGGATAATAAAGAGAAACCGGCGTTCAGTGAGCTCAACAATCGTTCCAGAGATTCAAGCAAATCTCGGAAGTTGAAAAGATGGCTTTCAATGGTAACGCTTACAAGAAAGAGGGTCTTGCTACCGGTAGAGAAAATCAGGGCTTCCTTGCTTGCAAATAGCAAATTGCATAGAACCCTTTATGGATTTGTTGTTTTTGAAGTGGCGTGGAACGATGTACGGGGTATCAACTATGTGAACGAGCTTCAGGTATTTTTTGTCCTAGCTAAATGAATTTTTTAGTTTTATTTGGCTGATAATAGGGTTGTTTTGTATACATAGTGTTTCATTATCTATTACTACAACTTTTAGCGTACGCTGCGTAAAAAGGTAATGTATTTTGATAACTTTCCATTTTAGGTAACAAAATATGTTCAACCTCAAAAAAGATAACCACGGCTTTTAAAAGTTTTAGTCTAGGGTGATCTTGACATGATTATTCGATCAAAATGATGTATAGCAGCTGAGATGTTGGTAAATTTGACCATGTTGGCTTTCTCCCGGACGTTGTGCTGATATCATAACCCGTTAACTTATACGTTAAGCCTAATTAAGTTTTTGAGAGTTACTCACCATAAATTGAATCAGACTAAAATACATTACCTTTAACTTCTATTTGTTCATTTATGTATATTCTTTGTGGTGGAGTGATATATAAGTACGTTTATTCTATGATCAGACTTATACGTCTCTTGCTATAGAGTCCAAGTTCATGAAAAGATGGGAATTTGATAGTATAGCTCAAGCTGCTAAAGGCCTAGTGTCATGGTTTCCAGGGACTCCATATGAGGCTCTTCTTTTGGAACACCGTCTCAATTCTATGATAGGTATATTTCTATGCACATTTTCATCAGATTTCAAGGATTATTATTTCTAACACCAAATATTATTGTAGCTAAAATTAAATAACCATACTCTTATTATATTGTTTGAGACCTCTTCAGGAGAAGCATTTCATGAAGCTGGTACGGAATCGCCAAGCAGCTGCTGCTCAAGTGAAGATGAGAATATCTTAAACAATGGGGCGTTGTTAGAGGATGTATCTTTGCGCAGTCGTAATAGTAGTCTTAATGATAAAGTAGAAACTCAAGAAGTCCAAGACCAATCAAGTTTACCAAATACGCCTCCTAGTATAGCAGATACGCCTCCTAGTATACCAATTAGTACACCTCCCAGTATACCAAATACACCTCCTGCTAACCTCTATGCTACAACGAGCCAAATAATTCCTTCAGATATGAATGAACTCGAGGATGAATGCAGTTCTAATGTGTCATATAGTGGAAATGCTAGCTATCACATACCCTCTCCCTGTCCAAGTGAATGTATGGAAGAAACTGAAGTAACCCAATACACAGACGTATTACTTTTATTCCGCTTTAATGATCGTGACCTATCCTGTTTGTCAAAATAGATGTGTGTTTTTTTTTTTTGTTTTTTTTTTTTTTTTTTTAAATGACAATTCATGGGAACCATTTCTATGTTTTATAGAAGCATATGTTGGTTTGCGTCCATGGTCTACAAGTAATTCACG
>LBNU01025957.1:7805-21302 GCA_014162995.1 Artemisia annua
CATACAACTTCATCACAGTTGATTGTTGGTGAAGCTGATTGAGTGGGAAAATCTCTATTAGGTATAGAACGCACAGTTGTTTCACTAACAGTACTTTGGGAGTGATAAGCAGTATTTTTGTTAGAAGGACTGCTTGTTTTGGTAGATGACACAAAAGCAATGTTGTGTGAGGTTGAACTAGATTTCCCAATTGTTTCTTGCTCATATACCTTTAAAGTATTGTAGAGATCATCAAAGTCCATGGTAGCCAAGCTGGGTTGACCTCTAATCATGGTAGCAATAACATGCCAGGCAGATGGCAAACTTCTTAGAAACTTCAAGTTTGCATCTTCAGAAGATACTGAGACATTATGAATTTCTAGCATACTGAGAAGATTTTGAAATCTCTCGTAGGCAGAGTCAAGGCCTTCTCTCTCTCCAACAGCAAAAGTTTCAAACTGCTGCTTCAACAATCTGGTATGCATCTTCTTGGAAGCTTCATTGCCTCCAAATCTGGTCTTGATAGCAGCCCACAACTGTTTTGCATCCTGAGCATTGTGAAACTTAAGTAGATGACTGTCAGGTATGGCAGACAGCAGTATGTTGAGAACCTTGTCTTGAGCCTTCTTGACAGCAGCTGGTAGAGTAGGTTTAGGTGGTTTTGGTTGGCCTTCAACATGCACAGGTTCTTCTAAGACTTGGTTGCCATTGACAATGATATCCCAGAGAGAGGAATCAGTCATAGCAATATACTGCCTCATCTTCATGCTCCATAGATCATACTCTCCCTTCTAGACAATAGGAATGCGAACTGTGGTGATGGAAGTCATCTGAGGGGTTTCGGATGTTGACATCTTTGTTGAGTTGATTTAGTTTAAGGTATAGGGTTTCTTCTTAATCAGAGTTTCCACACAAGCTCTGATACCACTTGTTGGATCGTTATAGCTCTTAGACGAGGTCTAATTATTAACTATATCTAGGAACACATAATGAAGGCGGAATATTCAAACATAGAATCAATCATTATTATGAACAAGGTTTTTCATTGATAATCTCTCTAACGATTATAAACTACCTAACATGTTCTACCTTGATCAAGTAGAACACGTTATCTAAACTAAAACACTAAACCCTAGGCGTTTATCTCCTACGCCTAGGTTACACACACAAACACCTTAACTAGACGTCTACATTGTGGAAGACTTGAATAATAAAATCCTACGCCCTATGTCTCTTTATATAGGGAGATATTAGGGTTTACAAATTACTACGAAGGACTATTAAATAAAACTTCTTTTGCAAGCAAGTCCTTCCCCATCTTTTGTACTGAATTAATAGGTGGCATATGGTAATTGGTTCAACAAGATCCTTTAATCGTGTTTTTAATATTTATCACATGGGGTGGCGATTGGTAAATTTAATTAATCGGTGGTGTAGTACATGATGCTTACAACCTCGTACTTTTGATTGATAACATATTTGTTATCAAAATTGGTCGGCTGTGGGGCTCGTAATATTCAAGAATTTTTATTGTTGGTTGTCGTATTCTTCATTATTCTTCTACATGGGTCAGTAAGTGGGATAATCTCGTACTTATCAAGCATTATTATTGAAGGTTTTATTGTGGGTCAGTACATTGTTTTCAAAGTACTGCTCTCACAATTTCAAAGTACTGCTCCATGGTTTTCAAAGTACTGCTCATCGCTTCAATGTACTGCTGTACACAAGGTACTGCTGCTCCGTTATTGAAAGAACTGTTGCTTCGTATTATGAAAGTACTGCCCGTATATTACGAAGGTACTGCTCTGCTACTGTTAGTTTTTCAAGGTACTGTTCTTTCAATATACTGCTGTGATTTATGGAGACATATAAGAGCTTTATGGTTCAATATATATGCATGGTTTACGAGCAGTAAGGGGAAGTACATATATTTGATTCGTTTTGGATTACACACACAGAATGTTATTTGGTACACACACAGAGGAAGAAGTTTTGTTCTTAAAGGTTTTAAAAAGGCTCGTTATTTGGATTATTGGATTCATTGATTACGAAGAAGGTTGAATATCATCTATTTGATATTGTAGTTGAGTTTCACAGGTGCGTGTTCTTATCATATCTCAAGGTGGGTGTTACACTTTGGAGATAACTTGTTCGTGCTTTATTGTTGTGACAAAGACTTGATGAATCTAGCAAAGGTGTGTGATTACAAACTGAAGGTGCTCAATGCTCACATTTGCTATCACTTTAAGGAGTTACGTTGTAGTGCTCAGTGTCTCATCTAGTTGATGATTTATCAAGAGGTTGCGGTCTACTTATACTTTTTGTGCTTCTAGTATGAGTTTGGAGTCACGTGGATAGTGCAAGATATAAGACGCAAGTTTGGGAAATTCAACTTCTTCATCAAATTCGTTATACTCAGTTCTCTTCATCAGTAATTAGTTCATAAAGCCTACAGATTTGAAGAATCATGAAGATGATTAAAACATTGGTTTCAGGGGAAGTATCTTATTATGTGTTTTAATCATTTGATGTTCATGCACCACTCGAGGGGAAGTGTTTGATTTTTGCTACTGTTGATCACTATTACTACTGCCAGTTGGAGTTTTCTACTGTTTTGAGTTCATTTTTCGCAAGCATTTTGGTGTTCTTCATGGAGGGAAATTTGAAACATTGGAAGGCTTTGATTAAAAGTGTGATATTGGTTCGTGGTGGTCAAGATCATTATTTGCATATGTTCTCTATTTGTTGATAACAAAAAGGGGAAGAGATTTTGAAGAGATATTGGAGTGGCATGGCATGAATCAAGGGGAAGACAAGATTGTTTCATTCATGGTGAGATTCAATTATCTCAATTTCTCTACTTTGTCTAGGGAAGTTCGTACAAGAACATGTATGTTTTGTCATCATCAAATAGGGGAAGATTGTTGGGTCTATTAGATTTGATGATACAAAACAAGAAAGAATGAAACATGAAGGGCTTAAAGTGACAAGATGGGAAACCTAAAAAAGATGGAGAATTTGGAAGATTCTTGAAGATTTACTTAAAAGATTTAGTTTCCTAATTGTATTATGATTCCTCTTGTAAACCCTAGATGTCTCTAGTATATAAAGAGACATAGGGTCATTAGTTTTATTGTACGTACAAGATGTAAACATAAAAGGTGTGTGTGTGTGGGAACCTAGACGTAGGGAAAACGTCTAGGGTTAGTGGTTTATTAGTTTAGAGAGCATGTTCTACTTGATCAAGGTAGACCATGTTAATTTGTTTATTAGTGTTAGAGAAGTGAATGATAATGAAAAACCATGTTCATGATAACGTTAATTCATTGTTTGAATATTCCGCTTTCGTTATTATGTGTTCCTAGATATAATATTAGACATCGTCTAAGAGCTACAACGATCTTCTCAATTGGTATCAGAGCTAGGGAGCTCGTTACCTAGGGATCACAAGGTTTTATTGTCGACTGAAGCAGTTTGAAGAAGGTACGAGTTGGTTTTAATTTAATCATTATTTAAGGTTTGCGTATGGTTAATAAATTCGACTTGTCATTAAAAGATTGTATAAAAAATTCATTGTTGTTGTGACTGTTAAACCTCGTACAATGTTTCCTAAACCTCGTACTATTAAATTAATGGCGTGGGCAGTGAGATTGTTATTAATATTCGCTATTGGTTTAATATTCTATTTCAATGGAGTGGATTGCAATCTGAATATTAGTACCAATTAATTATTATTGAATCATGGCTTGCTATTAAAATAATCTTCGAGCTTTTGTGGGAATGATTTTGATCGTGAATCAAGTAGTAGAGGGTTTTATTCTTATTGGTTGATCATTCACATGGGACGATAGAAGTATTATAAGTGGAGCTGCAAATTGCTATACGGGATACTTTATTCTATTCATGGGATTTTGCTACTGATTGTTATAACGTTACGAGCACAACAGATAACGAGATGGTCACTGATTGGAAGCTTATCATTCAAAGTACTACTCGCTCATTGTTTCAAAGTACTGCTCTTGGTTTGAAAGTACTGCTCGTTGTTTTAAAGGTACTGCTCCATTATGTTTAAGATACTGCTTGCTCATTCAAAGTACTGCTCCATTGAATTTAAAGTACTGCTGCTACAAAGTACTTCTATCCCAAAGTACTGCTCTCATAATCAAAGTACTGCTGCGTTTACATTGAACTTTATGGACATGTGTTATGAGGGAGTAAGGGGAAGAATATTTACATTAAAGCTGCAACTTGAAGATCCTTGATGATATGCATGGCTTAAGGGGAAGTTCGTTTATCTTTCATACATATTAACTTCAGGGGAAGTTCGTGCTTACTTGGTTTTGTCATTATCAACTAGGGGAAGATTGTTGGGAATTATATTTGAGTTGATAAGACAAAACATATGAAAGATGAAGGACTTAAGAAGACAAAAGAAGAATTCTTCAATTCATGAAGAATGAAACACAAGGGACTTGCTTGGTAATGAAGTTTTTATTTATTAGTCCCTCGTAGTCTTTTGTAACCCTAATCCTCTAGTATATAAAGAGGACAAGGGACATAGGTTTAGTGTGTGTGTCAAGATGTAGACGTCTAAAAGAGTTCTTTGTGTTCTAGGCATCAAGTTCCTACAACGGATGCCTAGGTTTTGTATTAGTTGTTATTAGAGATGATAATGAAAAACCTTGTTGTCAGTAACATATGATGTTCTTATTATTCCGCTGCATGATCATATTGTCTATGTTATTGTTAACCCTAGAGGCTCAAAACGATCTTAACACAATGAGAGAGTATGAATTTTATTTCTTCATGAAAAGTGTAGTATCCACCATTCACATGGTATATTCATGTTTAAGACATGAAATGGTTTTAGAAATCAACAAGTCTTGGAGATTGTACTACAAATGTCTCCTTGTTGATTGAAACCATTTAGACAAACACTTTTCATGTCCTTTATACTAATACTAACAAAGATAGCACACAAGAAAGCTACATGCACAACTAATCACGTAGAAAGGGGGTTTTGAGAAAACTTACCTTGCCCTATTATGTTATCCTCATTATTATGCTTTGAGAGATGAGATCAAGCTTGAATTATCCATCACCATTAGTGCTTCCATTCAATAGATCCATTTTTGGATTCCAAGTAGATTCTCAAGCATGACTATCTGTTAAGATAAGACTCAAGCATTTGATCCCCAATATCTCATGGGTCCAAAGTTGTTAGTGTCGAACATCTCATGCATTTCATGCATTTGATTTGGATGTTGGAATGGAGGACAAATTTCCCATGGTAGATAACTTTGTTGTCGACGGTTGTTCCAAGCAACGAAAAAGCTACTTGGATAACTTTGTCTTCTAAAGTTACCTCTCGGTAGAGGAGTTCTAGGCTGAGGTTTGGGAACATTTGTTTGTCTATGTGGAGGATTCTTTGATCTAGTATCATGTCTAATAGATCCATCCACGGAGGTTGATACAGGTTTATAAAATCTTTTTACTTCCTTTTTACTAGCTACAGGTATTTCAACATTATTGACTACAATGTGATTTGGTTTAGGACTTAAGTTATTTTTCAAGATTGATCCTGTTCTGACTTTGACAGGTGATAGATCCACGGTGCCACTAACTTTAGTGGTGCCGTTACTACCTTTAGTGGTGCCGTCATCTGCCAAATCAGATTCACCAGATTTAACAAATTTAACTTGTTTAATTTCGTTAGTAGATGCCTTGTTTGGGTCAAATCCTAAACCTGCTCCAGTATTTACACTAATTCTAACATTTTTAAGCATGTCATTAAGTACCTTAGTTCCTTTTTCAAACTTAACAATCTTAATGGCATTTTCCTTGAGTTTATCATTTTCTATTTGGAGATCTATACATGACTTACATTCTACGTCTATTTGCTTGTTCTTCTCAATTCTTTTAAGTTGATCTCTTAGTTCTACTACTTGTAATTCTAGTTCATGCAATGTTGCTTTTAGTGTTTTGTTTCTAGTTATGATTTTAGTGCTTACTTCACATAATTTATTATATTCATCATATAACATATTATCATCTATTGACGAGTTATCATCACTATAATAAGAAGAGTCGGAATGTACCTTGTTAGAAGCTTGAGCCATGAGACATGTTTCATCGTTAGGCTTCTCCTCTTCTTCTTCTTCACCACTATCACTCCAAGAACCTCCTACAAAGGCTCTTTGGTTGTTTGATCTTGGTGGTTTAGGACATTCTCCAATAAGATGATTAGGATCACCGCATCTAAAACATTTCCTATCACCCTTTCCTTTCTTATCATCTTGGTTCTTAGAGAATGACTTTCTTTCGTCACGAGATTGCCTAGTGGGTCTACCTCTTCTTCTAAAGAACCTCTTAAAGTTTCTAACCACTAGTGCATACTCTTCATCTTCACTATCGTAACACGAGCTTTCCTCATTACTAGATTCTTTCTTAGCTTTTAATGCTAGATACCTAACTTTCTCACTTTTGCCTTTGACAATATCGGAATCATTCTTGATTATCATTTCATGAACTTTCAAGTTTCCTATAAGTTCATCAATTGATAACGTCGCCAAGTTCTTTGATTCTTCTATGGTGGTGACTTTTGCTCTCCATTTGGGATGTAGAGCCCTAAGAAACTTCCTAACATAATTCTTGCTAGAGTAACCTTCATCAAGAGCTTTAAGACTAGTAATAATAGTATTAAATCTAGCAAAAGCACTATCTATGGTTTCATCTTCCGGAACGGAAAATTGTTCATATTTTTAAACAAGAAGATCAATCTTGTTCTCTTTGACTTGATTATTACCTTGGTGAGTGACCAACAAAGTTTTCCAAATTTCTTTTGCCGTGTTGCACATAAAAATTCTTTCAAATTCGTTTTTCGGCAAAGCATTATAAATTACCATTTTAGGCCCATCATTTTTGGCTAATTTTCTTTTAAGTTCATCACTTTGTTTATCATAAGAAACAATTTGATCCTTTCTGGTAATTGGATCTTTTTCAATAGGTTTGAAGTCACCATCGGTAATAACATGCCAAAGATCAATGTCTTTTGATTTCACATACGTTTCGAATCTAGTTTTCCAATAAATAAAACAATCGATTTCAAAAAGTGGTGGTCTTTGCATAGATTGCTGTAACATCCCGCATTTTCAGGACATTTTCCCAAATTACTATTCACCAGTTACTATTCATCATTTACTATTCATCGATCACTATTCATCATTTTACTATTTATCATTTTCGGAGTCCGTTTGTGATTCTGAGAAGCGTTACTATTCATGTAACACTAATCATTCCCGGAGGGAAATCACTATTCATGATCATCATTCGTTTCATCGTAAACCTAATTTACGGGTATTCATATTCGCGTAACCGGTTTGCTTTAGCTGCGAATCCATGCATCATTAGTATGAGCACTTCATACGGACTAGAAATAGCCTACATATCATCATGATAGCATTTTCATACTATTCCACTTGTAGGATATTCAAATTAACATTTTTCGTACATTTGACAATTTACGTATATTTAAGTTTAAATAAACGTTAACGCGCGATCAATAAATGTGATTAACACGTCCGACAATCCCCACAATGGTCCCGACATATTTTTATACTCATTACAATGTCCCGAAGATTTTAAAATTCATTTACCCGGTATTTTGGGAATTTAGTTAATTTATATCGTAAATTTTATATAATTACGACGGTTTTCGTAAAAACTAAACAATAATTATTCCGACACTCAATACTTATACCCAATATATTTTCATGATTTTTATGACTTTATTATGTCCTGGTTAACTCCGTTAAATTTTATTTCTAGCAAACTCGGTACCCGGTATCCCCTAAAACTAATAATATCTATATATTATCTACTAAAGTCTTACAAAATCTTCACAAATTCTTCACCCCATCTGTTTTTGCCGCCCCCCCCCCATCCCAATCTCTTACAAATCTTGAAAATATATACCTATTTCCATAAATGCTTGTACTCTTGTCATAAAAATAATATATATATACTTATACATAGATATTTTTCAACTCAATAATACAAGTAACTAAAGAAAACGATCTCATCTCTTTCTCTCCTCTTGTGTGCTCGGCCAAGAACCAACCAAGAAGCCATCATCATCAAATTTTCAAGAACAATATATATTCAAGCTTGTTTAGTACTCCTTTCTAGGGTTTTGAAATAAAAACCCAAGGTTTTATAGGTTTTCATATCCATTAACTCACTAATCTTTCAAGTAAGTATATAAAACTCATTTTCATAATATTACCAAGTTCTTACAATATTCATATGATTTTTATACAAGATTTACATGCATATGCTAGTTTATACCACTCCATTTACACTTTTATAACTTTTGAGCAATAGAAATGGATAATAAGTAAACCCTTGGTAGATTAACTTGGTGGATGATGTTTAGGAACCCATGACACCCTAAGAAGGTGTATGGTAGATTATGGGATATTTGGTTGTTGATTGGATGGTTTTGGACAAGTTACAAACTAGGAAAAACCCATTTCGAAACTATAAATAAGCTACTGTCCTTAATTGCAAATCGTGGAAAAACAAGTGGGTTTTGGGTAATTTTTGGCCAAATATTTAGAAAATACATTCCGAGATGAAACTATGGCCGAAAGTTTGGATAAAAACGAGTTAATAACGAAGGAGATATGATTTTCTGAAGTTTAACGACGAAAAGTGATTTTCAGAAAATAGGCGTGCTGTTTGGAAATGTTTGTGGGACAAAATGAGTCGTTTAACGTAACCTAGCTAAGCCGAACTACTAAAAATGTGATAGTACATGTTTATACGATTCCGGGGATATAAAGAACGTAGAAAATGAGCTTATAACGACCAAGATATTCACGTTTCAACAACGACAACTATATTATTATTTTGACAGCTTTCTATTAGAAATAATAATCTACGTATTAAAAATTTTGAAGTAACAACAACAGAGAGCCGTATTTCTTGCCCGTTGAGGCACGTATGAACAAAGGTTTATTTACACGACTATTAGGTATCATTTCACGGTTTTCAAACGCCAAGCCCCAACACTAACATTTTATACATATTATTACACGACTAGTTTTACAAAGCTAGTTGGGTATATTTTTACCAAGTCATGGAAAACACTATATTTCAACGATAACTATTACTTCCAAATTACGAGTGGTATAGGCATCATGTGCATGTACATTCACTACCTCACTTCATAATCTAAAGTAGATCATATTCATTCGTAATAGGTTGCGGCTAGTATTCGCGCCTTGTTGTTCCGTTTATTTCACATCCATTGTACCATCACTTCAGGTGAGTCATAGCCCCACTTTTACTTGTTTAATTACTTTACAATCTATTTGGCGGAGATACATGCTCAATTACATGTTTTCAATTTATTATTCCATTTCTAATCCCCCGAGGGAGAATACATTGCAATCTTTTTTTTCATACGGGCCAAAGTATTAAATTTCAAGTACATTACTTAAGTTACTTCATTGCCTTATTTAAGTCCCCATACAATCATGGACCGTTAATTATGCTTAAGCGAGAGTGAGTGGATAGATCTATTGAGGGTGATGCCTCCATCCGTGTTGGTTAAACCAACAGTCAAGCGGAAGCATTTCATTTTACATATACATTAGAGTGCTTGGCAAAACACTCTGGAGGGGCATTTCATGCAGTCAAGCTTCGGGGTCATGAGCTTAAGGTTTATTTGTACTATTTTTCACGTGACTTTTGTCATGCACATTATACTTGTGGTTACCGTAAAAGTATTTCATTTACATACATCAAATCACATTTGGCGGTGGGTTGTAAACACACAGGTTGCAAGTCTTGATATGGCCGAGACTTGGAACCGGGTGGATTTACAATGCCTTCGCTGGGAAATTTTCATCCTAATGCAATTCATTTTCACTAAACTCTATGAACTCACCAACCTCGTGTTGACACTTTAGCATGTATTTTCAGGTATTAAGCAATGGCACGCTACTGGAGGTTTTGGCAGGGCATGGCATGGTCATAGAAGACTCTGATATTCATTTAGGGACCGTTTTAAACTATAAGTTTTGAGGGCCTAATTCCGCACTACTTTTAACAATGTAATTCAACTTTTTGTTAAACTATTTTATTCTAAATGAATGAGATGAAACCGTTCTTTGCACTTGTGTTGTGGTACCAATTGAGTTGCACCCCAATAACATTACTTTCCGCTGCAAACCATTTTTGGGGGTGTGACAGATTGGTATCAGAGCCTCGGCTATAGAGAACTGGGTGTTTTTAAAACCTAGACTATAGCTACTTTCAAGAAAACTTAACCCTATGACCGCCACGTGCCTGCCTGCCAAGCTGATGCCTCATTGGTATTTTGTTGCTAATTCATGTGATGAGATTATATCTCATTACCAAACATATTATACTTACTTTTTCTGGTTGTTCACTATAATTGTTTCCATATTAGTATGCTTGCATATCATGCGCGTCTCATTGTTACGCCTTTTCCTTGCGAAATTTCATCATTCGACCTCGAGTTTTGGTCACTTGCCTTAGTCTTTCAGAACATCTTTTCATAAGTAAAGGACATAGTATTAGTATAACTGAGCTGAGTATTTTAAAATTCATGGAACCTCGGTGGAGTGTAGACTGGTCATCTACATTCGACCCGGGACAGTGGGATATGGGCTGACCACCTATATCCGACACAGAGATGAATTTTGCAATACTGAGAATGGTTATAATAAAATTATGTCCGGGTTGCATTTTCATTTGATTTCTCCAAAGGTTTCATTCATGTGTGCGTACTCAAACGTTGCAAGAACATTCACATCTACATCATTTTGTGAACCGCCGCTTAGAAGCATGTCAACTAATCATTGCATCTCGTGAACATTCATATTTATGCACAATACATTTACACCACCGTACTCTCTTTCATCACAATCTCATTATGTCACGGTTGTTACAGTCATTTCCCTTCTTACCATCACCATCATCTCCCTTCCCCAAATCCTATATATACAAGGATTAGATGACACTCTATGGATTCCTAGGTCACTCATCACTCCCTACTCCCAATATTGATAAGTGGATATTATCAAAGACCTCCCTAGGAAAGACTTTCCATACCGTCAATGAGGAGGATCCCTCAGTACATTAAGACCATTCAAAACTCAACGGAAATCTCAAGATATCACAAAGTCATTCAAACCACTACCACTGGCCGGATCGCCAAAATCCCATCATCCGGAAGGTATTGGCTTGACTGAATTACAAGATTCGTTACGGTACGAATGCTCACTAAGCAACACTATAGAGATAAATCCAACCCCCTAACCAAGACTATAGAATATTCAATTGGACATGACCTTACCAATAGACATTATTCAAACATGTTAGACATCTACGCATTTGTGCATACATACCTACCCGACTATTTTATCCTCTTATCACTTTCACTTTTAAATGGATTTTTCTCCAAACGACAGTTACACAAATCATATATCTTGTAAGAAATACTTTTATGAGGTCTTATTTTGATAAGCTAATTCCTTTTGGTTAATCTTTTACAAAACTATTGGACATTAAGAAATTTTAAACATCAATCTTTGGCAAACCATACCATTCACCTCTTGATGAAAACAATCCTACTGTGCATAACTACTAAATTTTGAAACACCAAGGAAAATGTTACTTAGGAAGCCATTTTCTTAAAGTTGTAAATTCATTTATTCGGGAAAGGTTTATGAACAAAACACACAACCTCAAAAAAAACTTTGAAAATCAATCACTATATTACATCATTATACATTTAGGGTTTTGGTGATTTGACGACATAAAGCATGGGAAAAATCTTAGTGATGGAGACCAAGCACTGTAGGTGGAGAAAGACTCGATTCATGACATTCCTGCGGAGGATCCCAACCTTATCCTAACCTATTCTTTCCAATAACATCCTTGACAGACTTAACCTTGTAAGACTTTTTCTACAAGACCCATGATACCTATTCCAATCATTCCTAATAAGGGGATTCGAGTCACCTCAAACTTCTGACGATTTCTTTAAGATCCCTTTGGAACCACACCACCTATCACCTTCAGACCAATGGTCAGAATTATAGAACGATTCAAACATAGGGAGATATGCCCATATCGGGTGTGATAGATTCTGGAAATGGTTGGGCTAACCATTTGCTATAAATCGGATTCATTGACAACAATAGCTATCACAAGATCCCAAAGACAACACCATTTGAGACACAATTCACCAAGAACCTGAGAGACAAACCCGAGATACATTGGACCATTCAATATTTCAGATAGTATGGGCCTAGTGGGCTACAGACTTGAGCTTCCGTTAGAACTCAGTAGTGTACACAATAATCCCACATTCCAATTCACTGGCCTAAGAACAAAAATTGTGAAACAACAAAGGAATTTTTATAAGCCAAGTATCAGTTACAAGCAATAAGAAACGATAGAAGTTAGGTTGGTGCATGACGCACATCAGTCGGATTGGGTATCCCTGAATAGCAAACCTTCACATTTCGAGCGAGAGAATGAACTATGTTGAAAGCCCTGCCTTGGAAAGGCATGATACAATCTTGGTAACGCGAGGGATTGAGCCCACTGTATTGGACCATTTAAGATTCATTTTAGCATCAGCCAGCTGACATAAAAACTTGGGTTTCCACTAGAGTTCAACAACACATACATATACATATCCCATCTCACATTTCAAACCTCAAGAAGTGCCTTTCAAATGAACCACTCGTAGCATACTTCATTCCATTCCACTAGAAGAAATTCAACTCTACCATAAGCTTAACTTGGTGGAGAAACCAACAAATCATGGACCCTGGTCAAACTGATGAGTGCTCAAACACTCATCATTTTTGGTCAAATCTGAAACGCAAAACATCTGAAAACACGCAAAAACACATCAAAATGATGAAAATATCCAAGGATCGTGTTTTATATGTCTCAAATGCAAAATGTTAAAAAACAGATGAAAAACGAACAAAGTCTGCAAAATTGGCAGTTTCAGTCCCCCAGCTTTCAAAGATTGTCAAATTTAGTCCCTGGTCAAATTATTTCAAAGAAAAGTCAACTTAAGTCCTTGGAAAGTCAAAAATGTTCAATATTGATCCTTTGATAAAAGTTTTCATGAAATGGCAAAACAAGCCCCTCAACTTTGGAAATTGGCAATTTTGGTCCATGGGGTTTTAAACTTTGGAAAATCACATTTTTGGTCTTTGATTTATCAGAGGTGGCAACTTTGGTCCTTGTGAACACTTTGGGAAAATTTCATAATCAGTCCCTCGTCTTTGGAGAAATTACATAATTGGTCCTTGTTACTTCATAAACCAAACGGACCTTTATTTATTATGTAACCCAAGTCCAATCCATAACAAACACAAACCAACCAAAGCCCATTTTTCCCTTTGTGTTTACCAGGCCCAAAAAAAAACACCCCAGCCCAAAAAAAAATAACCCCCCCCCCCC
>LBNU01025958.1:0-16618 GCA_014162995.1 Artemisia annua
TCTGCCGGTTAAAACATAACTTGTTCTTCTGATTGTGTCGGACCGGAGCCGGATGCTGGAGCTTTTTGTTTGGAAGGAGGAGCCTTGGAAGTCTTGTGCGGCCGGTGAGATGAAGATGGTCCTTCTGATTTCTTTGACTTCTTGCTTTTAAGATCAGAGTCAGGATCATCATCTTTCCTTGGTCGTTTGTGTGTGCCAGCTGCTTCCTTGCATGATTCTTTCGAGGCAATAGCTTGAAGTGCCTCGAACATTGTTGATTCTTCAGGAGTTTTGTCCTCCTTATTTCTGAGCTTGGCAGCTAACAAGGCTTGTAGTTGTTCAGTTGGGAGTTTTTCTGGTGTAGGAGGAGCCCTGTTAGTGCGAAGGTAGAATGAAGTTGACTCAAGCATACGTTCAATGTTGTGCTTGATCCTGGTATTCAACTTTGTACGAACCGGCTCAATAAGTTCAGACACTGCTGGTTTAGCAATTGCAGCGAGATTTTCGTTCAGATATTCAGTGGTGTAGTCCTTTATCATCCCGCTCATGTCGGCATGTAGTAACTTGTCGACAAGTGCATTTGCTTCCTGGAGATCTTTGACTTGTGAAGTCAAAGTTTTGACCTGTTTGGAGAGCAGTTGGACTTGGTCATTAAGGTCTCCAGTTTGATGTTGTGTCTCCTTCCTTTTCTTCCTTGCCAAATCAAAAGCTTTCTTGATCCATTTTGATGCTGTCAAAGATGCTTTGCCTCCTTTCTTCTTCTTGTTTGATTTGTTCTTGGATGTTATCTTTGTTGGTGGTGGTGATGAGTGATGAGATGACGATGATGAAGATGATTCATGCTCTGGTTCTGATGGAGGAGGTGAGGGATCCCTTGGAGGTGTGCCTGATGGAGTCGGGGGATTCTGTGAAGATGAGTGCGGAGGACTGTTGATAAATTGATCAGTGTCAATGAGTTCTTCGTCTTGATCGAGTCCACGAAGCAATCTATCCGTCTCCTCTTTAGCTTTCCTCTTGATTTCCTCATCTCTCTGAACTTGAGCAACGAATTCAGGTGTGATGTACTCAGTCTGCTCTTGCTCTTTATCTTCCTCTGTAGCTTCTTCCATGATGGTGTTCCCTTCAGGGTCACGTTGTTCAGTTTCGGTCTGAGGAACTACAGTGCTACTAGAGCCAGCCTCATGTCCTTGAAGATTAATCGGTGTTTGATGAGGTTGTGGATGTTGGAGATTAAGTAGTACAGCTGCCCTGAAATCTTTCTCTTCCTGCTTCTTTTCAGCCCTGGTGTCGACAATGATACTCTTGAGTTTTCGTTTGTCAACCAGTGGCTCTGCAGTTGGTTCATCTTCTGCTTCTTCATCACGAATAGCATCACTCGGTTCATTAATGGTAATACCCGTACCTCTTCTTTGTTCTTGCTCGGCAGTTTCCTTGCTTAATTGTTTTGTCAGTTCAAGCCCTGGAAATTCCTCTTCTTCATCTTCTTTGTCATCCTGAGCCTTTGACCTTCTTTCATAATCTTCTTCGTCATCTGATTCAGAGCCGAACTCAGAGTCGGTTTCCGTTTCAGATGATGAAGCTGATGGTTCATCTTGTGGAATCTGCTTTGGAGCAGCTTTCCTTCTTGGTCTGGTGGGTGGCTTTTGGGCAGTCTTTGGTTGTTGGGTAGTAGTGGTACTGCTAGTGCTTCCAGACTTGCCACCCCTCCTGCTTCGGGTTTGAACAATTGAAGCTGGTTCTTCTTCTTTCTCAGTGTAACCAACTCTCCCAGCTTTGAATGCTTTGTCATAAATCTTGTAGTTCTGAGTCTTTCTGATTTCATCATCCAAGAAATGATCAGGGATTCTCATTCCTTTTGTCCTTGGAACGAATCTGATGGACTTGACGAAGGAAATCCTGGGATCTTTGTTGAATATGTCCTTTGGTTCAGTCCTGTCGTGCATCCTCTTGATATAGTCAGGGGTTTTCTCACAGAAGTATTCGATGAGCAATTTTGTGAATCTAATGAACGGAATCACGGTCCTGTCACGGTCAGTCTGAATGTGATGGATCATGTCGCTCATTATGGGTGCAGCAAAGTCAATAGGTTTCATTGTCATCATTCCCCAGAATACTTGCATGTGCTCTAATCTTGGATGCTCATGACCACTCCTTCTTCCAGCAATAGATCTGACAATCAACATGTAGAAAGTTCTCCATGGTTGAGGCAGATATTTGACGTTGAACTTTGAAAGTTTTGTGAGTGATTCATTATCAGGAATGTCGTATCCTAGATCAATGAAATAGTCAAGGATTTCCAGTTCGGTCAACATCGGATGAAATTCATTGGGAGTCGGTAACATAAGAACTGTGCGAAGAACATCAAGATCTACTGTGTATCTTTGTCGATCCAGCTCGACAGTAAATGATTTGTCGTCCAAATTAGCCTTAGCAGTGTACCAGAACTGATGAATGTAGAAAGTTGGTACTGATGTAGACTTTGTAAGCATGGGCTTGCAGGGATGAGCCAGTAGTATGTCCTTGACAATCTTGCATGTGTCTTCTGGAATACTGAGTTTGTTGAAGTCAATGCGAAGATTGTTTTGGTCAATTAAGACATTGTAGTCTGCAGGGAGAACTTCACCAAGTGCAAGTAGTGGTAGATTCTGTTGTTGTGGAACTGATTCATCGTGTTGAGCCATTGTGTTCTGAAAGTGTCATGTCATGAAATCAAACATCCAGATTTGTTAGTCATTAGTCCGAGTCCATGTTTGATATTCAAAGACATATATGTTGCATTCATGGTTCAGTTAATTAATATGTGATTAATGACGGTATTATTAATTAACATGTAACTTAGATGACTTAGCAGTTAATCATTTAAAGCACATACATCTTTTGGCAACATGTCTAATAACACAATACAATCACAAGTTAATGAACCTTATTACAATACACACATTCATGAGGATTCATCCAATATACAAGTTTTCGAAAAGTTACAATCACTTGAATTCTCAAAAATATGTTACACATGATCTCGAAGATATTACAAACAATGTTCTCTAAAACTATTACTAATGAAGATCTCGAAAATTTTGGTGCAAGAAAGATCTCGATAACTTTCCATAAGAAAGATCTCGACAACTTCAATGGACTAAAGTTTTCGAAAACTCTGCAGCAAAGTTTACCGAAAACATGGCATGTAAAAGATCTCGAAACTTTTGTTTAGAAAAGATCTCGATAACTTAAGGATTTCGAAAAATATTTCTCGAAAAATTTTATTGAGAGATTTCGAAAGTTTTCTCAATTTTCTCGATAACTACTGTTATGAAAAGATCTCGAAAACATTTCGAAAGATCTCGATAAAATCTTTGAGAAAAGATTTCGAAACTTTTTCTCGAAAAATTCTTATACAAGAATTTTCGAATTCTATCGTAGACATACGTTTTGAAGAATTTGTTGAATCCTTGAACGTAACCTGATGAATAGAGTGTATTACAACAGTTAGAAACACATCATTTATGAATACAAGAGATTTCAAAAATTTTCAAGAACCTAAATTATCTAGAAACTTTTTAACGAGAAATCATGTGGCAATAACAATGAAATACATCAATTAACACATCTAGAAACACTTTTGGGCAGTTTAATTAGACTCAATAACACAGAAATGAAAAGCCCCAATTCCAACGATGAACCCTAATTATCTAGATCATGCAAACTGAGAGATTGGAACAATTAATAAGTGCAAGCATGATTCAAATACTTAAACAAACATATCCCACCAATAATATTCACATAAACAACATTCAAACTTAAAAACCCAATTCGACTTAAACCCTAATTTTCGAAAACGATTCTAATGTGATAACTGTTATGATTACGAGTTAAGGTCATGATTATATTACGTTTAATATCAAAAGCCCTATGATTACATAACCTAAAACACATTATTACGCAAGAATCAGAATTTTCGAGAACCCTATAACTACAAATCTTAATTCCGTGAAATCTAGCCATTAAAAATTCAATTGGTTGAAAACCTTTCTTTAAAATAGGCCAAAGATCATTTAGACACTTACGTTTTGAAGATTTGTAGCACGGATATGTTTGAACGATTTTGGCCGTTTGATATGAAAGTGGAGTGTTTGGTTTGGTTTTTGATTTTTTTGTGAAGTAATAAAAAACGGGGGGTGTTTGTTTTTGTTATGATTTTTGAAACATTTTTCCTTTTTGGCAAATTAAGTCCCTAGACTACATGATAACCACTAATAAGGTCCTAAGCTTAAGTATTTAACGGTTTAATGCAACGACCATTATTGATAAAGACATACTAGGCTAAAAGAAGTAAAAAAGGAGAAAGAAATGATACGAGAGATAACCTTTGACGTTCCACCAATATTAGAAAACATCATAACTACTAGAAATATGCAAGTACACATGTTTGAACAAGATTTTTGAATTTTGAAGAACATTTTCTCCCCCTCAACACTTGGTATGAAAATATTGAAATTTTTGATAAACCAAAGTGTTGACGAAGATTGTGTACATGCATTTGAAAAACAAAAGAAAATAAAATAAAGGTAAATAAAATGTAACATCTTTTTGGTATTTTTGAAGATTTTTTGATTTTGTATTTTTGTTTTTGATAAATATTTACAAAAATAATTTTGGTATTTGACTCAGTTAATTGTTTTCAAGAAAAGATTTTAGATCATCTGGAGTCAAACACCGCATACCAATCCGGTGGACCAGTTCAGCAAACCTTGATGGAGCTAAAGGTTTTGTGAACAAATCTGCCAGTTGGTATTCAGTACCCACAAAGTATAACTCTATTGTACCCTTTTCAACATGCTCCTTGATGAAGTGATAACGGAGATCAATGTGCTTAGACTTTGAATGCAGAACTGTGTTGCATGAGATTGCTATCGCACTTTTCGAATCACAATACATTGGAATCTTGTTGAATAAGTAACCGTAGTCCATTAGTTGTGTACGCATCCAAATGACTTGTGCACAACAGGCAGACATGGCTACATATTCAGCTTCTGTTGACGATAGTGATGTGCAATCCTGCTTCTTTGTTTGCCAAGACACGAGTTTATCTCCAAGAAACTGCAAACCACCAGAAGTACTTTTACGTGTATCCATACACCCTGCATGATCAGCGTCTGAAAAAGCTATTAGTTCAAAACCGGAATCCTTCGGATACCAGATCCCCAAGTGAATGGTTCCCTTTATGTATCGAAGGATTCTCTTAGCCTCATTGAGGTGACGTTCAGTTGGACTGGACTGATAGCGAGAGCACATAAATACAGCAAATACAATATCCGGTCTACTAGCGGTAAGGTACATCAGTGACCCAATGATACTTCGGTATTTTGTGGGGTCAACTGGTTTCCCATGTGGATCCGCATCTAACTTAGTTGTGTTGGCCATAGGGGTATTGTAAGTATCACAACTGGTCATGCCATGTTTCTTAATTATCTCAAGAGCGTATTTGGACTGATTTAGGAAAATTCCATGGGGAGACTGATGAACTTGTAGTCCCAAAAAAAACGTAAGTTCACCCATCATTGACATTTCAAAATTTTGTTTCATTAATCTGGCAAAAGCGTTTGAGTACTTTTTGTTTGTTGAACCAAAAATAATGTCATCGACATATATTTGCACAATTAAAATATCTTCCCCGTGTTTTTGAATAAACAAAGTTGGATCTAGCAAACCTTTAGTAAAAGAGTTAGCAACCAAGAAAGCAGTAAGTTTATCATACCACGCCCTGGGGGCATGTTTGAGACCATAAAGAGCCTTATTAAGTCTGTAGACATGGTTTGGGTGCTCTGAGTCAACAAATCCCTCTGGCTGACTGACGTATACCTCCTCACGTAGTTCACTGTTCAGAAATTCCGTTTTCACATCCATTTGATAAACTACCATGTTTTTGTGAGCAGCGGATGCCAAAAATATTCATACAGCTTCAAGTCTAGCCACTGGTGCAAAAGATTCCTCAAAGTCAATTCCTTCCTCCTGAGTATATCCTTTAGCAACCAAGCGTGATTTGTTACGAATAACGTTGCCTTCTGCGTCCAACTTGTTTTTCCAAATCCATTTTAGCACAATGACATAAAATCCATCCGGTCGTTCAACTAATTCCCAAACTTCAAGACGTTTGAATTGGTTGAATTCCTCTTGCATTGACTCAATCCAGTTGTTGTAAGTGAGAGCTTGTTTGATATTTTTAGGTTCTTCTTGACAAACGGTTAGAGCATAAATGCAATGTTCGGCATCGGAATGAAGTTTCTGTCTTGTCATAACTGGAGCTGTTGGATGACCAATAATGTTGACAATTGGATGGTCACGAGTCCAATGATGTGTTGAAGGGTGAGGGTTATGAAACTGCTGCATATTAGTTGGTTCCAAGTTGCGTGTTGACGACTCTGCAATATCTGAAAGGTTCGGAGTCGGAGCAAACGGATTGAAGAACGTATTTGGATCATAATTTCCAGGTTCGGGTACTTGTTGTTGATTCGGATCTTCAGTTGGGTTGTCGGTATTGGAAGCGGTTTGTTCGTCTATCGTAGGTGATTCAGTTGGGGGTGCTTCGGGTGTTACTGTTGTTGTTGTAGTAACCGTTGTATCAGGTACTTGAATATTATCAGGTTGAGCAGCGGAACTAGTGGATATATCGGGTGCACGTGTCTCAAACGAATCATCGAACAAAGGAGAGAACAACGTTTCCAATTCTTGACGAGTTAGTGACAATGGTTCAGCTGAAGAATCTGGAGGGTTTAGGCGGTTGGTTGCGGGTCCTAAGCTGTTTTGCTCAGAAGCCATTTCTGTGGGCTCATCGAAATTAGCATGAATAGTCTCCTGAATCTCTCTAGTACGACGGTCGTAGATTCTAAAACCTTTGGAGTCTTCACAATATCCAATGAAGATACCGACGTCAGCCTTTGCTTAGAGCTTTCCAAGATCATCACGATCATTATTCGGATAGCATAGAGAACCATATACATGAAAGTGTTGAATGTTAGGCTTGCGTTTGTGAACAATTTCATACGGTGTGAGTTTGTGACGTTTATTGATCATACAACGATTTTGGGTGTAACAAGCGGTTGAGACGGCTTCTGCCCAAAGAAAATCTGGTAATTGAGCATTAATGAGCATCGTTCGTGTGGCTTCCACTAACGTTCTGTTGCGTCTTTCGACCACTCCATTCTGTTCGGGAGTCCGTGCAATCGAGGTTTGATGTTCAATTCCCACTTTCTCAAAATAATCACGAAGGGTTTGATTCTTGAATTCAGTTCCATTGTCCGTTCTAACGATTCTGACAGTGTTACAGAGTTGAACTTGAATTTTCGTGAGAAAGGTGATAATCATTGATGGAGCTTGATCTTTGCTTCGAAGAAAGTAAACCCAAGTTCATTTGGAGAAGTCATCAAAAATCACAAGAACATACCGTTTCCCANAAATAATCACGAAGGGTTTGATTCTTGAATTCAGTTCCATTGTCCGTTCTAACGATTCTGACAGTGTTACAGAGTTGAACTTGAATTTTCGTGAGAAAGGTGATAATCATTGATGGAGCTTGATCTTTGCTTCGAAGAAAGTAAACCCAAGTTCATTTGGAGAAGTCATCAAAAATCACAAGAACATACCGTTTCCCATTAATCGTTTGTACTCGCATTGGGCCACATAAATCCATATGAAGAAGTTGAAGAACATGATCCGTACTGGGTTCTGGTTTGGAGTTGAGATGTGCACGTTTGCTCTTTCCTTGTTCACAAGCGGGACATAAGTGATCTTTTGCGTATCTGAACCTTGGAAGACCGTCTACTAGTTTATGGCGAGCAAGATCAGTCATAGTTCTGAAGTTGAGATGAGACAGGCGTTGGTGCCATAACCAGGATTTTGTCGATTCTGCCTTTGAAAGTAGACATATGGGAGAGGAAGCGGTCATGTCGGACATTGAAATTGTATAAAGACAGTTTCCACGTGTGCCTGACATAAGATCATTTCCTTGTAAATCACGAACAAAGCATGTTTTCTCCCTAAATGCAACTTCCAGATCACCATCACAAAATTGACCAACTGAGAATAGATTGTGACCGAGGCCTTCGACATAATACACATGACTAATTTCGATATTCCCACTGATGTAGTCCCCATTCCCCATAATTGCAGCAAAATGATCATTCCCGAATCTGACAGTTCCAATAAACATAGAGACAAAGTTTTTTAACAGTTTGAGATTGCCTGTCATGTATCGGGAGCATCAGCCATCAACAATCCAAAGAACAATTTGCACCACCTGCATCACATGAAAGAGACGACGATGGTACAATGGTAAGGGTGGAACCTAAAGAAGTTGTGGGTTCTGTTGGGTTAGAAGCACACACATTAAGCATTTTAGGAATCCATTTTAAGTTATGTGTCCGTTGTAACCAACGTTGCCAATTCCAACTAGATTTAGCCTTCTTTTTATCAAATTCAGTTAAGGATGGCATGTTCCTAGAGGTATGTTTCGCAACTACTGGGTTGACTACATCATTCTTAGAAACTATACAAGGCATAAGTCCTAGCACAAATTTTGAAGCATTAGTGGGCCTAGATTTTCTGCCTGATGTACGTTTCTTAAAACGAGATAAAAGAGAATTTGCAACACATTTAGAATGATCACCAGATAACATACTATTACGACAAAACACACATGAAGCATCAACATTCAAAATATTTAAAGGTTCATCATTCGTTACACAATGATTAGGATTACAATTTGCCAAATCAGAATCTAAATCTAGTGCAGGATGAGTTTTATTCAAAGTCCTAGGGTGTTCTTCTACTTCAGAGGCTTCTAGTGTTTCTCTTCTACGTAGCAAAATCCTATTCTTCCTTTCATACGTTTACGCTTGTTTCTGCTAACGCTAGGAGTGGTAACTATTCCTGTAGAAGTGGAAGGATCCAAGTTAGACTACTTAGTGTTTTGTGCTACATTTTTTATGTCTAATGAGTACATCCCTGGTGCAACTACTCTAGTGTTGACAGATTTTCCTTTTTAAAGTTAACGTATTTTCTCTTTCAACTAATGGATAATGTGCATTTTATCTTGAATTTCACTGTCGAGCTTTCTGTTAGAATAGAAATAATCATCACGACTCTTTTGCCAATAGTCTGTAACTTCTTGCAATTCTGCAATTTCCTTTTCATATTTTGAAATTTGACTTTTTAATTGCTCATTTTCTTTTTGAAAATATGTGGAAGTTTTAAGACTTTGCAATTTCAGTTCGAAATCAAGACTTTGGTTTTCACACCATTCAAGCTTTTTGTTGAGTTGGAAAATCTCATTTGAAAGTTTGTTTTGCACATCATCATTGTGTTTTCGGAGATTAACGTTTTCATCTTTTAATGTCTCAATTTGTTTAGATAACAACTCAACATCGTCACAATGATCATCAATAAGCATAGAAGTACCAGATTCATAAAGAGAATTCATAACCACAGATATATTATCAGCACTAAGAACATGTTCCATGAGTCGATCAGATTCTTTTTGTAAAAATTGATTTCGATGTTTTTGCTTTGAAATTGCTTGTTCAGATTCTTGAAAAACATTAAGAATAGTTTTGACTTCCTTGTTGAGTTCATGTTCCCAATGTTTAGCAAATGAATGCAACCGTTGAACACTTGGAGTGAATTGGGTTTGAAACATTTCCCGTCTTTCTCTTGCAACGGGTGAATGAAAATTGGCCACAGTTATTTCAGAGTTCCTTTCAATAGTATTTTCTATGGATTGAAGTTCTTTCGAAAATGATTTAAAGTAACTAAATAAATTAGAATCAGTTAACATGCTTAGCTTCATTTGAATATCATTGTTCTGTTGAAGGATATAATCTAAGCATGTTTCATGATCTGCTTTTGTTTTGAAATAATGGAGTTGTGATTTACATTGTTCAAGAGCCCGAGTTAATGCCACATTCTTTTCTTTCAATTTTGCATTCAGAGCTTGACACTGGATGTTCTGATTTTGGCTGGTCATAAGTAAGATTCTCAATTCAGGGTCTGTGTCAGAGAAAGGTTCATGTTGTTCAATTTGATCATTGTTATCATATTCAGTTATTGTAGTTGTTTTATCAAATGAAACAACTGGGTTTATTGGATCATGATCATCAAATAAAACCACTGTGGACATTTGATCAACTGCTTGTGTAGATAACATAGAATCAATTTGAACAGCTTGTTCTTCGTCTGAGACAGAAGCAGAAGGAGAACCAAAGTCATGTATTAGGCATGGATTAGAATCATATGCCTGATGCAGATCATCAGTGTCATAGATCGGACCGAAATCACTTACCTTATGTTCAGTTGTATTTGCCATTAAAATCATATCATTAGTCCCATCGGAGTCATGCATGTTAAAAGCAGAAGATGAAGATTGACCAAGTTCAGTTGTAGAGCTGTCTGCTTCATGCTGAAGAGCCGATAGATATGCTTGTAGATAAGATAAGCATCCACGAGATGTACCAGATGTTGTTGAATCAGTTGTAGTATCATCTTTAAGATCCACAAGTTTTAACAGTCGTGATTCCAGATAGCTATGTAGTGTGACCGGTGGAGCAGGAAGAATGGTTTTCATGAACTTTCTCTGCAAACATGACTGAAGTAACTGATTCATTCGTAGGTCATGATGTGACTGATGCATGACTTCTAGATGTTTCCACATGTCATGAGCACTGGCATCAAAATCCAATGTAGAGTAAATGGAATTTGGAAGACATAGAGTGATGTACCAACTGCTTGGTAATCAGCAACATGTTGGTCTAGGTCATGGCCAGTCAAAGTATCTTTGGTTTGTAGTTCAATGAAGCCTGTTGAGTCAGCAATGAATTTCATTTGATATGGTCCTTGAAGAATTGATTTCAGTATGAGATCAGCTTGTGGACGATCAGCAACCCATTGTAAGAATCGTCGTTTCCAAGTAGTGTAGTTCCCGTTAATCAACATAGGAGGATTTGATTCATTACCATAGAGTAAGACATGATGAGGGTCAGTGCTGTGACGTGGATTATAAGGAGAGTTTGAGTACGGTAGTTGAGACATGATGAATGACTTGTGTGTAAATGGATCTTGTAGAAGGTATAAGTGTTATGCCAATTCTCAAAAACTTGCCCAAATATGTTCTCGAAACTTAGTATGTTGAATATCTCGAAAAACAGTCAAAGTCCAAAGTTCTCGATAAAGCACAAAAGTTCTCGAAAATTTCTAAGTTTCTCGAAAAAACAAAGTTATCGAGAAAAATATTGAAGATTTTCGAAATCTTTGAATTTTGTGATTTTAGCAAAGTTCTCGAAACTATAGAAAAGTTTTCGAAAAATTGACCAAAGATCTCGAAAATCAGAAGATTTCGAAACTTCTGAAAAGATCTCGAAAATTCTCAATGTTTTCGAAAAAATTACAACAATTATCGAGATTATACAAGCTCGATAATATCCAACGAGTCAAAGTATCTTCTTTCTTATACAAGAGAGAAAAGCACTGAGTTAGCAACGAAAACACCTTAGGAGCAAGGAACAAAGATCTTGAAAATTTAGGGTCAAAAGTTCTCGAAAATTTGTCAAAAGTTGGCAGATTTTTGTTTTTGTAAAAAGCAATGATAAAACACGTTTTTAATCCAATATTCTTGTACAACTAACCTTAAAATGATGAAATCTTAAAGAAAGTTGCAAACTTTAACCACTTTTCAAAAATTTGAAAAATTTCGAAAAATGGTACAAAAGTACGAATGAAATTTTTTTTGAGAAATTTTGAAACTTTGTTGGTTGTTAGGTCACCATTTTGTAAACACAAGTATATATTTGATAGAAATAAAATGAGAAATAGAGTTTGGTTGATTAGATCAAATGAGAAGAATAAAAGTGCAAGAGTTTCCTTATGTTATTGAAATAACCAACAAGTAATAGGAATACATAAGCATCCTATTTATAGGTGAAGAGCTAGGGCAACACTTCCCTACTCCTCCCTTTCTTAATTCGTTTGGGCTTGAAGCCCATTGGACGTGTGATGGACTCACACGTTTACATGATTAACATAATAAAACTAGCAACCTATTACATTTACTGAAATAACCGAGACTTGATAAAACGTTGATAAACTTAGGTCCTAACAATATTTAGAGTGATTATCTCCTAATCACATTCAACCACTTACCAAAAACTCTCCCCCTCTCACTCCCTTCTTCATCTCACAGCACAAAACAAACACCATCCTAGGGTTTTGTTTTTTTTTAAGATCTCTTCCTTTGAATCTTGCTTATTCAAAGGCCATTCCAAGGCTACGGGTTAAGGACTAGCATCCAAGGGGTATACGGTGAGGTGTAGTGTGGACATATCATAGAGGTGATCTCCATTGATCACTTGGTTTTGTTGGTGAATCGCTACATTGGTGATAGTCTCCATTCGTTGCAACCGATCATGCTACCAAGGTATAAACATGTTATGTTTGTTTATTTGATTAATCATATTGGCTATATGGATCCGTGTGGGTGATTTTGTTCCACTGCGTTTATTTGATTCATATGTATTTTATATTAAAACATCACCTATAGTGGTATCACGAGCCATCATATGTGCCATATGATTATCGGGTACGTGTAAAATGGCCTAAAACGCATGTTTTTGATTGTTTTGTGAAACGATTTCAAATTAGGCCCTAAGGCTTAATTTTCTGTGAAAAAATGATAATTAAGAGGTCCTAACATCAGTGGGTTTTGAACCTAAGGCCATTTGACACGAGTACCAAACGGGGTTTTAATTCTTGTTAATTAATTTCTTCGTTTTCGTTGGCTAATAATTTATTTCTTGTTAATTATTTTGTTTCCATGGCAAATACATGCATGTTTGTCCATGGAGTTAGCCAACACCATGTTTTAATCATAATATTATGGTATTATTATGTTTATATGCAAAGCCGATGAAAACCTAGACCATTTGTGACATGAATTGTTGTGTATGTTGGTTTAATTTCATGTTTTGGGGTTTTTACCATTGTTTCGGCACTTATGTAATGATTTATTTTTTTGGTTGTAGCCATTTTTTGGGCACTTTTACAGTAGCTAGATTGTATATTAGTTGTATTTTACTTTCAATCTTTTGTAATCATTGCTTGGTGGCGAAAGGCGAAAGAGCTCTTGACATCATGGCTGAAAATAACTGCTGGAACACCTGTTGGTAAAATCGACTTTCTAGACGATTGGTAAGGAGTTATGGGCTGAAATTGTTTTTGTAGGTACCCAAGACATAGGCCCACAACTTTCTAGTTTGGTGCTAAGCCCGTAGATGCCTCTTTCCTTGTCTGATGGGCCTCACAACAAAGAAATTCTGGAAACTCAGCAGCCTCCTTTCATGTGCATAATGGGCTTTCTACTTGCTCTTGAGTATCTTGGAGCAAGTGGGAGTCCTCCGTGTGGTTGTGTGGTTGCCCCTAGTTGACTCTTGGTTCTCGTGATGGCTCACGAGACCGAGCATAGGTTATTCATCGGTTGAGGCTTTGCATAATGTGGTTGTGTGTTTGTGATTTTGTTGTTTATATATCTTGTGATCATATGTAAATTGCAAAATAGTTTTCTAAAAACTTAAAAGGAAACACAAACCATCTTCAAACTAAGTCTTTTGATTTAGTTTAAATAAGTTTTTGAAACTTAAACTCATTGGTTTTAAAAAAATAACACTTAATCATGTTATGTATGTTATTTCATTTATGTATTGTCCAAAACTTATTATCCACGTAGGATGAATATTAGTCTTGAAAATGGACAACTCGACACACATAAATTAAAACAATGATTAGACCTAAGTTAAGAAAAGTTTTTAACTTGTGCTACGAAGGATGAATGCATGCTCCTTTCGTACACCTTTGATCCACATCAAAACTTTTACCCGTCAAAATTTAAGTCATGCCGTCCAATTTTGAGAACACTTGAGATTACTCTTTGCCTATGCGTGGGACCTAGGTTGAATTATAACCCAAGGTGACTATTCTCTATGCGTGGGACCTAGATATATTCTCGCACGTTCTTAAATTGGATGACTTAATTGAGTTAAGCGGTGAGACCTTGACCCGAGGCAAAGATGGGACTAAACATGCCAGCTTGACACTCGTTGCTTGTTCACTAGTGCCATGAGTCCCATAAAGATCTAAGAGTTGCACTTGTAATGCAATTGGTTGACCTTACCTACCTATTGAATCCTCCGTCACTTGCAGATCAACTGTGGTGATGGTGGAACCTCAATGAGGATCTTAGTCTTTTTCGTAAAATTAATTGTTTTAATATTGTAAACATGGGTAGTTAATTTTAAAAAGGATTAATTATTGAAACTTACTAAAATCTGAACTTTGTTTGTTTCGTAAATGACAACTCCAAATCAAACCATGAACAACTCGTCAATCAGATCAATTCTCGAGAAAGAGAAATTGAATGGTAACAACTTTTTGGACTGGTACCGCAACCTGAGGATTGTCCTCAGGGCTGAACAAAAGTTTTGCCATCTGGAAGAAGCTTTACCTGAAGCTCCTGCTGATAATGCCACTGCAGCTGTTCGGAACGCCTACAATCGTAGGAAAAACGAGCAACAAGAAGTGGCTTGTCTCATGTTGGCAAGCATGATTCCTGAGTTGCAAAAGAACTTGGAGAACCTTGCAGCATTTGATATGCTGAGAGAACTGAAAGTTACGTTCGAACAGCAAGCAGAGCAGGAACTATTTGACACGGTCAGATCTTTCCATGCTTGTAAGCAGGAAGAAGGACAATCGGTCAGTAGCTATGTCATGAAAATGAAGGGCTATCTGGACCAGATGGACCGACTGGGATATCCATTGCCTCAGATCCTTGGAGTGAGCTTGATACTTACCTCACTGTCGAAGGATTATGACCAATTTATGCAAAACTATAACATGCACATGGTATGTGCTTATTCACATACCTTTTATTCACCATTTTCAGACCCTAAAAGACCAAAAACTAACGTTAAACGCCAAAGATATCGTGTTTTTGTATTTATGACTGTGCAGGAAAGGATATTGCAAAAACAACATAGAAATCAACCAAAAAGCCTAAAACGAGCACGAGACGTGGGAAAGAGTCTGAATGTCAAGCCAATGATGAAATTTACTTAAGAAAAGCCCGTGACGACGAATTTATTTCTTAAAGGCTCAAGAAAATAAAAGAGATGCTTAATCAAAGTTCAAAGATAATTATCAAGATAAGCTTCACAAATTCGAGCAAGTGATCACTTTTAAGTCTTTGAAGACCTTTGGAAGAAACGTCAACACGCAACCTCAAGTTACAAGACTTATATTTAGTTTTTAGAACGTCTAGTAGTGTTGTGTTAAAGTTTATGTGTAACTTTCATGAACGATAAAAGTTTAGGGGCCATTTTGTACACGATGTAAAAAAGGGAAGCTTCCTTGCTCCCTTAAATACCACCCCTAGCCTCATTTGTGAGGAGTCCTAGTCCTAGTTAGCTTTTATTGAGTCTTAATTTATTTTGATTATTAGTGTAAGTTTTATTTTATGCAAGTTTATTATTCATGTCTTAAATCTTTTCCTTAGCTTATTTACACGCCTCTTTCAATCTTTCTTTTATATCTTCACATCTTTTTGAGCTTATTTTGGTATCTTATTAATCTTTTACAAAAGCTTATAATACGTCTACCACCTTTGCATGTTTTCCTTTCGTATGATATAAAAATAATGGGGTAAAGCTTATTTTGGTGTCGTGGCTTATTTGGTAGCTTATTTAGTGTCTAAAACTAGTTTCTTATTAAGTCTTTATAAGTTTTTATCAATTTTATTCATTAGTTTTACGTAAAAAATTCATCCAGTGTCTAAAAATTATTTTTTGCGAGTAGGGAATTTAGGTATTTGCGAGTATGGAAAGTCTAGGTGTTCTTTGTGAGTATGCAAACTAGGGATTTGCGAGTATGACTTTTAATTTTGGTCTTGCGAGTATGGTTCAATGTTTTTGCGAGTATCACCTTTAATTTTTGCGAGTATCAGTTTCGAGTTAGTGTGTGTTTTGCGAGTATGGGGTGTTATTGCGAGTAAGGGTACTATATCTTGCGAGTATCACAGTTTCTTCTTTGCGAGTATCTAGTTCTAAGTTTTGCGAGTATTGTTTGTGAAGTCTAGAGAGTATGACATAAATAGTTGCGAGTATGGGTCAAGACTAGCGAGTATGGTCTGTTTTCTTTTCTTTGCGAGTAAGGTTTAAGGTTATTGCGAGTATCAGTTAGTTCTTAGTGAGTATCATTTGTTTCTTACGCCGAGTAAGGCTTTTATTTTCCTCATCGTCTTATCGAGTGAGGGTTTTGTTTGGTTAATTCCTAAACGAAACTCCGCCGAATTTTCTAAGATCATTTTTAGTTTTATTTAACTTAGCTTAATTCTCTTTTCTAATTAGTTTAAGTTTGAGTACGTTATTTCTTTAAACTTTTCTTTAGTTAAATTTTTCTTTTCGTTAATTAAAATCAAAACTCCAAAAACATTTTCCTTATTACTTTCTTTAATAGTTTGTAGTTTAAATCTCATTTCTCTTTTGTTTAATCTTGTCTTATGTTTTCTTTTCTTGTTCAACTTATTTCTTTAAATCTCGTACTTTATTAC
>LBNU01025960.1:6561-23375 GCA_014162995.1 Artemisia annua
ACATATATATGTATATATACACATATATATGTATATATACACATATATATGTATATATACACATATATATGTATATATACACATATATATGTATATATACACATATATATGTATATATACACATATATATGTATATATACACATATATATGTATATATACACATATATATGTATATATGTACATATATATGTATATAGACACACACACACACATATGTTAACTTTTAAATAAAGGTAACGACTAATAACCGTTATTATTTATTTATAAGTTGATAATAATAATACTAATAATAATGATTAGAAACCGATAGTACGTTATATAATGTCTTCGAGTTAATAAGAAATATTAAAAGACGTTAATGAACGTTTGTTAATATTTCTCGATTAATGTGAAAATGTTAAATAACGACGAAACGAGTTCTAATAGTTATTATTAATAGAAGTTAAACGAAACATATTTAATATGGAGATGGACGAGTCACTAAACGTTTCGAGGGCACGTTTATCGAGACTTACCTTTCTATAAGATTAAGGAGACGTGTTAGAGTAGGTCGAGTTACGGATTAATTAGCGTTGATAGATCCGACTTTTATGGCTTAACGGACTTATTGGGCTGACGAGTCCAATAAGGGCCCAAAAAGCATAATGGTGGAAAACTATTAATGGGTAATCCATCCTTACGACTCATTGACCAACGTGACTTAACTTTTGGGTTAATAATCGATACGAAGGAGTTGTGGAGCTTATCGGGTTGACGAATTCGATAAAGACTCGATGACTTGTTCGAGGAGCTTATTAGACTAAATATTAAGAACGTTTGACCAAATCACAATAGGAGTTGACGAAGTTTATCAGTCTTTGTTTTAGCGTGAGTTCACTTGAGTTAGAGTCGCGTCATCACCGCACACACAAGATACCAAACACACATCTATAAGAATACAACGATGACATCTAATAAAAACATATTCTATTTTCTTTATATATATATAAGGTTATGAAGTTCGGATAAGGTACTAAGACGAGTTTATTTAATAGGTTGTGCCGAGCCCGCAGTGTCGTGACTTACTAGTGTTCGTGTTTGCTTCTTTGTATCACCTCTCGAAAACTACTAGAGGTGAGTTCATAGCCCCTGTTTATATCTTCTTCTACTTGGTCTTTCTTTGGTATTGCATGCTTTTCGCTATACTCTTCGTTATATCTTCTTCTACTTGGTCTTTCTTTGGTATTGCGAAGTTATTTGGTTTTCGTTATGATTTGTCTTGTTTATATTATGATTATGAGTATGTATGATATGGTTTGTGGATTGAGTATGAGACTGCTGTGCGGTACTATGTACATCCTGCAAGTTTATGATAGGATGACTGCTGGTGCGGTATTAGCTATAGTGTGCATCGATAGGATTGTCTTTTTGTAGGGAATCGTTTTGGCTCGATCTAGGATAACAATGATTGATGATGCACAGCGGAATAATAAGAACACAATCAAAGTTATGAACAAGGTTTTCTAATCAAGAACAATGATCCTCTATGGATCTATATCACACACACTAAAGGTGTTTTCGTTGAAGTGTAAAAGTACTAATAAACATAGGCCGTGTGTTTTTTTTATAGAAAAGAAACCCTAATTCGGCAATAAATAAAACATTAATGCATATCACTACTTAAAATAACTTATGCATATCCTAACAACCTAATACAAAATAACTATATCCGTAGAAATATAATATCAGCAGGAACACTATGTCAGCAGAAACCATCTATAGCTTCAGTAGGAACCTGTCAGTAGATCTCTATCAGCAGGAACTTCCAAAATTCCCAACAATCCTCCCCTAATCTTGAATTTGATATGGTTAAGTTCAAGATTCTAGATAGAGCTTTAGCGTCAAAAGTGTGAGGATTGAAACTTTAATATTTGCAGCAACAATAAGTAACTAGCAGAAACCAATCTATATATCAGCAGTAACTAGTAACCATCTTTTAAGAACAAGGAACCAGCAACAACTTCAACCTATCAGCAACAACAGGAACCAGCAGCAACATGAGTAGATTTGATAAGCCTTTACCAAGTAGCTACTCACTCTTGGGCTAGCTAGTTCTTTGGTGGAATCATGACATCACCCTGGCGAACTAGGAACCAGTCCAACACATAGAACATGAATCATCGGTGTGTTGAAATACCCTAATGATTTTTGGTAAATCATCACAGCCTTAAACGGATTTGACATGTCTTTACCTGTAGGCGTTTGCTCAGGACTAGCCAATTCTTTGGATACCCAATAAGGCAGCAACCATGGTGGATTGATGACCATTTCAACTCTCAGCAATGAAACATGGGTAAGTTGAGTACCCTATGGTTTTGAGCAAACCATTACAGCTATCAACGGAATTGATGTGTTGTTACCAAAAACCGTTTGCTTTTGGACTAGCCAACTCGTGGATGGAATGCCGTCATCATCTTGGTGAGTTGATTACCATTTATGGTTTTTCGCAGCCTTTACCACAAGCCATAATCTTGTGGGCTAGTCAACTCTTGTGTCAGTAAGACATGGTGAGCTGAGAACCATATGTGTGGTAATTCAGCCACATTCGATTTGTACTTTAACATTTTTTGGTTATATATTTACTGGGGTAAACCCTTTTACCCAAAAAAAACCACTACGAGTACCTGCAAACAAGATAAAACAAAAACTATACACATTTTTTTTATTTTTATTTATTTGTTTTATTATTATTTTTATTTATTTATTATTATTATTTTTTTTATTTTTTATTATTATTATGATTATTATTTTTTTTTAATTTTTTTATATCTAATTAAAGAAAGAAAGAAAAAAATATGAAATATATAAAATATACCATCAATCAGCAGCAGGAACCAAAGAAAAATGTAGTGCCAACAGAAACACTAAGCCTCCCCTTAGGCTTATGAGGATCCAATAGCTGAAAAAATGGTTAGAATACAAGTAATACAACTATAAGCCTCCTCTTAGGCTTATGCCTCCCCTCAATCAATGCACCTGACAAAGACTATTGTTCTTGGGTACCCAAAATGAACCTTTCCTTTTATTTGTCCAAGAACAACCTGTTGAGGGCTTAACACCAATATCCCCATCTTGTCCCCTACCCCATATACATTGGGTCATAATAACTAGGCCAAAAACCATTCTGAAAGTAAGTACTAGTAGGTCTGTAAAATGGTCTAGCAACATGTCTTTTCCAACCGGCTGGAAAAGGTCTATCAGCAGAAACTGGCTTACCAGCAGGATTGGGTCTGCTGGGTTTCACATGTGTTGCTTGTGGAACATATGGGGGAATAGCATTAACATTGGTCTAGTTCTCTTTTGGTCAGCACATACACCCATTCTTTTCTCATGAAAATCACAGTCCTTAATGAGATGAGACTTACTACCATACATAAAACAAGATTTCTTTTTCAAAGACTTATTCTTAACACAACTTTGTTTATTACACACAAACTTATCAGAAACAGAACTAGAAACAAAATTGTGTTTAACAGAAAAAGGAACGGGTTTGGTTTTGGGTTCATTATCAGCTACTTTGGACTCGGGTGAATGAGACTTGTCACTTGAATCACATGAGGCATAGTCAGTGGACTTTAGGTCTGAGGACTTGTCACTTTTAGAACAAGAGACAAAGTCGTTAGTTTTGCAACTAAGGTCTGGCAAGTCACTTGACTTTTTGCCATATAAATGGTGTGATCCATCAAAGTTTGTGTGCTGGGCATATGTTCTCCTCTAATAGGTCCAGGTACAGCATGCAATTCTCCTTCTTTTACATAATGTACTAAACCTGCTGGTGTAGATTTAGACCTATCATTTTTTGCTTCTACACCAACATATTTCTTAAAACCTATACTTATATCAGATTTTACAGATTGACTACCATAGAGAAAACTAGCTAACTTATTACCAGAAATTAGCCATTCATTATGCCTAGCCACTTCCTTATCAAGCTTATCTTGCAACTCTTGTTTTTCCAAATCTACTTTTGCTTTTTCTTTTTCAGAATATTTTAACTCATTTGTAGCATTTGTCAAATCTCTTTCTAGCACTCTTATCTTTTCTTCATAGGCACGTTGATTCTTTTGAAACCAAATTTTCTGTTGTTCTAAGGTCTTTAAAGCATTTTTGTGAGCTTGAAGATCTACATAAAATTCATTATACTTAGGTTTCAATTCATCATAAGCCTCCTTAAGTTCATTATATTTTTTATCACAACCAAAAACACAATTGTGTACCTGAGATGAGATGCCCATGAAGGCAAATTCTTCAGCATCACCTATAGTACAAGCTTCCTTTCTCATCTTCTCGGATTCAGCCTTTCCACCATACCTTGCTTTGATTGCATCCCATATCTCACTTGCATCATACATATAACGAAAGTCTGCTACATGATCAAAAGGAATAGATTTAAGCAAAGTAGTTCTTGCCTTGGATTCCCTTTGTACAACAATGTGTTCAGCTGCAGTCGTTGGAGGAAGAATAAAGAGATTTCCATCATGATCTCTTCCACACCTTTTCAAGCTAATACGATTTTGAATCACTTTCCAAATATTTATATCATTTTTCGTGATCCAGTGTTCCATCTTTGTAGCCCAGACTTCATACTCATCATTCATCAAATAAGGAAACATTCCATCATCCCTTTCATTGTCATATTCTGCCATTTTTTTAGCGATCAGCAGAAACGAGCAGCAGGAACCGATCAGCAGTAACAAAAAGCTTATCAGCAGGAATGAGTAAAAAAAAATTGAAGTCAGCAGAAACAAAATATCATCAGCAGCAATACAACAGAATCTCAATTTATTCCAATGTAATACATCAACCAAAAATACGGCTGACCAATCAGAATGAAGTCAACCAGATCTTGTTACTTAATACCGCTGATAATGACATGACCAAATCAATAAACAAAAGGCAACATGTATCTGATCCACAATTATAAACGCACACGCCTCAATCAATATTCCAACTAACCTTAGCAGTTCCAACTTCGATTAAATAATACATCCCATAAATCAGTACAAGACAAATGCCGATCAATTATCAATAAAACCTCAACCAATTAATATGCAACACACCTTAAATTTGTACGAGGTTATGACTTTATTGCACCAAATGACAACCTTTCAACCCCACTATTAAATTCAGTACCACATGTTCCATCGCTTTATTAATTGTACTGATCAAGAAAAACCCTTAGGCCGTATATTACAAACTAATTTAATATGCCACCAATTTTAAACTTTTAACCAACCCATGTGATCCGTCAAACTTTGAATACTTTGAATCAATTCTCGGTGTCAATACAAGAATTATTAAATCCAATTCTCATGCAAGAAACGACAATCTCGACAATATTTAATTAATAATACATTCAATGATTAAATCATTAAGAATGGTACGAGATTGACTGCATATAAAGTGAAGAAAAAGATACCGTGTAATCTTTTTTCAAATCTGCTTCTTTTACGATCTCCTTGTTACTTCGACAACTTTTACCTTGTATAAACCCAAGATATCACGAGCCCCTGGTCTCTGATGCCACTTGTAGGGAATCGTTTTGGCTCGATCTAGGATAACAATGATTGATCATGCACAGCGGAATAATAAGAACACAATCAAAGTTATGAACAAGGTTTTCTAATCAAGAACAGTGATCCTCTATGGATCTATATCACACACACTAAAGGTGTTTTCGTTGAAGTGTAAAAGTACTAATAAACATAGGCCGTGTGTTTCTTTTATAGAAAAGAAACCCTAATTCGTCAATAAATAAAACATTAATGCATATCACTACTTAAAATAACTTATGCATATCCTAACAACCTAATACAAAATAACTATATCCGTAAAATATAATATCAGCAGGAACACTATGTCAGCAGAAACCATCTATAGCCTCACCAGGAACCTGTTAGTAGATCTTTATCAGCAGGAACTTCCAAAATTCCCAACACTTTTATATTATTCAAGAGTTATTAATGAGTCATGCCTTATTATGAGAACCCTTGCGTTGTGTTTGTTTGCGTTTGACTCTATGAACTCACCAGCGTAAGCTGACCCGTTTTAGCATGTATTCTCAGGTACTGTGTAGTTTGTGATATGCTGTTTGCGGACTGAAGGCTTGGCAAGCGTTGCGGGTACAAGGATCAGTCATCGGCTAAAACTATGATAATAATAAATTGAGACCTATCTTTATTTATTTTGGGCTTGCTACATTTGGGTTTGTAAACCTTAAATTCTTATTTTAATTATCTATCGAAACTATTTATAATTATTCCGTTCTATATAATTATGTTGTGTGCCAATCCAAGTAGCACCCCGAAACTTTGATAAGTCTTCCGCTGTACCAAATTTTGGGGGTGTTACAGATTGGTATCAGAGCCAAAGTTATAGAGAACTGGGTAATTAAACAAAAACCTAGACTATAACCGTCCTTCAGATGACTGATCCGGGAACCGACGCGCGCCTGCCAAGCTAAGGTTCTATTTCTCTCTTATGTCTTATATGCAAATGCTTTCAGCATCACGACTACATATTATTATTTATATTATTACTATTATTATACGACGACGTATACCGTGTGGTTCAATTCCTATTGAAACACTTATACCCGCCCTATATCGTTCTCACTGACCATGCCGATTCCCGATGTTCAGGAGGATATTCTGTTACGTTCAGCATCACCTCGAGTGATCCCTGATCTGGATGACCCTTATGAGGTTATGCGTCATGCAGTCACTGCTTCATCATCTGTGTCTCCTGTATCACCTACTTCATTGTCATCTTCATCTGATCGCTCTAGCCATACGAGACAGCTTACCCTTCACGAGGCCTTAGCTAGGACCCATACTCCTAGGTTTACAGCCCGTATGTCTGTGAGGTCACCTCCAGCACCTAAGTGCCTTTCTGCTTACTCTCTTCTGTCATCACCACCCGCATCTCCATCGTGTAGGCGACCCCGTTCCCCTACCCCACTTTCACCTTCGTCACGTGATTCACCTGCACCGCAGAAGCACCACCGTCACGATACGTACTCGGAGAGTGAGGAGGATGAGGAGTTGGACCCTGAGGAGGATGTTGAGCCTCAGGAGGAGTTGGAGCCTCAGGAGGCCGAGGCCGAGGAGGAGGCCGAGGATGAGGAGGAGGCTGAGGAGGGGGAGATAGAGGCTGTTGAGGAGATTCAGCCGAATCAGGATCCTGCACCTTTAGTGCATTCTCCAAGACATGGCTCTCCTTGGCACTTGCTTGACTCCCCCGAGCTACCACCGACACCTGATACGGCGTCTGAGATTTCTTCCGAGCCCGATGAGTATGGAGAGACGGGCCTGATTTGGGAGCATATCTCAGCCTTGAATACTAGGGTTAGCCAAGTAGCGGATCAGATAGGAGATATGACCTTAGAAAGATTCGAGGAGATGGAGCGTGAGATGGGAGTGTGGATTGGTAGGACGACTTCCTTGAGGAGGGAGTTGACAGAGTGGCGTGAGGCTATGGGGGATTTGCGTAGAGTCTTTATGACAGCTCGAGACACTGACCGTGCGCTCTGGCGTAGGGTCACTGAGCACCAGACTGAGATTTCATTACTGAGGGTAGATCACGAGGCTGATAGTATTGAGATGCGTTTATTATGGAGAGTGTTAGATAGTTTGCAGGCTTCAGTGAGACGTCTTCGTGGAGATAGTGGCTAGACCGTTAGGATTCGTGATTATATTATCTTTAAACTGAGGAGTCCTCAGTTAGAGATGTTGTTCTACCGTTTATTTTCTGTTGAGTTGTACCTTTCTGGTTGATGTACCTTCGAAAATCATGTACTATTATGAGTTCTAGTGGAAACCTTTTTATTACGGTATTCCTTCGTGATAATATTATTACTGTTTCTTGTGGGGTACGTGATTGGCCCTCAACGGTCAGGTTATATTAGTCAACCACTTGTGAATGGTCAACCATATAAGTCAAACTTATCAAGGGCGCAAAGCAATTACACCAAAGGAGTACAGAATATCCCCGGGTCGTTTTAATCCCAACGAGGTGTGAAATCTGTAATAAAACGAATCTGTGATCAGGAATATTGAACAGAAAAGGGTGATGAATGTTTACACTAATGAAATATAAGTGATAATATCTTAAACAAACTATATCAATAAGTACGTGAAATCAGATTATCCAAAAACGTAAGAGAACTTAAAAACGTATGTTCAGGTTCAAATAAACGTAAACGTACAAAATAAAAGATCGAATTATAACTATAGAGGAATTTGCATGTCTTAGCGATTTAAATGCAAATTAAATAAACTTAAAATATTTAATTTTAATATAAAAACTTATTAAAAAGATAAGAAAACCTAAAAACCTAAAACGCGTACGTTTACGTAATAATTACGTAACCGTAACAAAATAAAAAGTGAAATATGATCAATACAAATCCCACGAATGTGAAATTTATATTTTTGGGATCCTAATAATAAAAGAAAATTATTTAAAAATTAAAATTAATTATTCAACTATTTATTTAACTATTATTAATTAAAAACTATTTTTAACTATTTAATAATACACTAAAATACAATTAAATATGAATTTAAGCTAAATAAATGAAATTTTAACTTTGAAAAATCTAAAATATTATAAAACTTATTTTAAAACTGAAAATATAATTATTACACTATTTATGTATTTATTATTAATTAATTACTATTTATTTATTATTAAAACTATTATTGATTTTTAATAAATACTAAACAAACACAGAAAATTCTGAAACTTTTTCTAAAAATACACTAAGATGGCAGGAGTCTAGGAAAAATATAAAAAAGCTATGTTGTTAACAAAAATAAGCAAATGACTTAAGCTAATAAGACTAAATAAGCACTTATTCTAATTTTTATTTCTTTTTGTGATTTTTCTGTTACAAAACTATTTGTACACTGATTTTGAGCAACTTTAATAAAAAAAAATAGTAGAACTTGAAAATAAGCTCTGTGGAACTTATTGAGCTTAACGGATGAGCTTTTGGGCTCACTTTGAGATTTTTGAGATGAATAAGCTACAAAGAAGCTACACAGATAGAAACAAAGGTAAAATAAGATATAAATAAGTGAAAGGGACAGGAAATGAGCAAAAGGAATAAGAATGAATTACTGAATAAGCTTATATAAGCAAATAAGCAATTCAACTTTTCCTGTGAACCAAACACCCCTTGTAGTCAACTTTGAGGGCTAAATATGCTTATGGAATAAGCTAATAAGCACAATATAAGGACTGAGTAAGTGAGATGAGTTGGTGGCTATCCAAAAAGCCAAAACTCACACAATGGGTGTTAGGTCACCATGTTGTAACATAACAATCATATAATCATCAACCAAGAAAGAAGAAGAAGAAGAGACAAGAATTATGGAAGGAACTCAATGTATGTAAATGATGAACTTGTATTTCATAAGAGAACCAACAAGCCTTAACCAAGGCTTACACATAGTATATATAGGGGAGTCCAAGGGTTTCCATATCATTCTAGCACTATTACATACTTGGCCCTTGGACTTCCACACAATGTAACAATATATCATAAACTTACATAACATGAAAGATAAAATGTAAACATAATAAGTCTAATGAGCAACCTAATACAAATATAATGACCGACACTTTTCATAACGTGAAACGTGTTCCTAACAATCTCCCCCTAAGGGTCGGTCATCAATGGTGAGTGGTTGCGTGACGTCATCTTCTTAATCTTGAACTTTGACAATTGCTTGACGTCTCATAATCGGTTAGATTAGACAAAAATTCTTTGCTCTTCAGTCCTTGTTCCTTGTTTTTGTAGTGATGCATATGATGTAGTAATCTGCCTTTGGTCACTCCTTCGACTCAACTTGATGGTACGCCATTCCAACATGCTTATACGTCTTTGAACTTTTATGACTTGTACTCCATTAATTCCCGATCATTAAATAAGATCTTTGTCTTAAGACTTTGTAGATTCTGTTGACGTTGAATCTTTCATTAACTTTGAGAAACTTTGATCTTTCTTTGACTTTGTATAACTTAGAACTTTTCGGGAAGTCTTTGACGTAAGTATGAGCATGTGGAATCAGGTGTTGGTGGTGAAGTTCCTGCAAGAAAATGGTTAGTGATAAACAACCGGCACTTACAAGTGAGAAACATAATTTTTCACCCTCGCAATGTGGTTACTCCTTCTGCCCCTCACCATGGCCGTTCCTAATCGGATGCCCCCGAAGGAGCTAACTCAGAAAGTACCGGAGTACCCCAACGATTAGGTGAGCCGCTGGAGATCACCCCGCGACTGTAGAATGCACAAGGAACGTCACTGAACACACTAAGCGTAACCCACAAGGAGTTACCGAAGTGACCTGCTGTCAGGGCTGTTAGATGTTGACCCTGGCAGGATTTCCGTTCAATCATTGAGAAAACACCTAAGTGATTCCTCTCATAAACGTTCTCGGAAGATTGCTAAGATCTGCGAAGGACTCGATAATTTACAACTGGTGTCCATTGATGTAGAACAACCAGTGTAAGAAAACTAAGTGTTCCTAAGAGATCTTTGATGAATCTCGAGGCTCTAGACTCGATTAGTGCACCTATGGTTTCCTATGCGGAGATTGGGGCAGGGTCTCCTGTTTCAATATCAACCAACTCTAAGAGAAGGTCGATAGATTATACCGGTTCCCCGTGAGAATGAAACAAGTATCTTTTGAGAGATACCTGAGTGGCTAGAAGGTTTAGTGCATTGCGTCACTGGGTCCATGACGTCTTATCTTCAATACCGATGTTACTTTTGTAACAATCAGTAGCAGATGAGGTGTACCCGGTGTCTGCCCTAAGGTTGAATATATGGAGGGCTCATTTCTTTTCACCCTTTTCTTTTCATTTCTTTTTCATTCTTCAACCCCTTCTTTCCCTTTCATTCATACCCCTTCTTTTGTATCATACCTAAGGACTTCTATTTCTAGACTATGGGAGTTGTCCTTGGGTAGATCCCTCCGGCTCTGGCGGATCATAGGACATTTTCCTATCCTTAATCACCTTATAACTCCATGTCGCCATGAAACCATTTGCTGAAAATCTCTCGAAGTGTTTTATGAATATAAAACACATTTGGTTAACACCTCGAGAGTTTTACTTTTTCAGAAATACTCCCCCTTCACATGTGCTCGATATTGTTTAAGATAAATTTGCACATGCAGGGTAGAGTGGGCACTTTTAGAATTGATCTGCTCTTAGTAGACTTGTACCCGAGGGACACGTTTACGTTGCTTAGTTAAAGGGATCCATTATCAGCTTTTAGGTGATAACTAGCCCTAATAACTAACTTGATGTTGTTAACATTCCTCAAAGAGGAAGTTAGACCCGTCATGGTACTTATCTACTAAGAGTTTCTCAAAAATGGTACAATCTATTCAGACAAGTCCTTATCGGACAAGTCCTTTCGATTACTAACACTTGTTGTTCCGTCAATTCTTGGGTGATATCTGAGTCGAGCTCAATGAGATTCTTTGGCTTCAACCATATTTTGATCACTTTTTAACTTTTCTCCCCCTCAAAAATAGCATATCAAATGTTATTTTTGGAAAACGTTTGATTAAAATATGCCTTTTTGACTCATATGGGGAGAATGGAACAAGAACAATTTGATTGATTTAGCAAAGATGTATTTCAAGTACTCCCCCTCAAATGTTGCATTGTGTTTTGAAATTTTGAAATTTCGAGGGAATACTTGTTCTTTTGAGCAGAATTATGAAAAATCTTGAAAGTTTGATTAATTCTACTCAAAAGTAAGAAGCCTTCGCTCCTTATATTAGGATTGAGGCACTGAAGCGTACCTCAGGGTCCTTTCTTTACAAGTTCGGGTTGTACACTGTTATGTGTGCACAAACCATAATGGATGAATTGTGAAAAGATGAAAATAAAATGATGTTAAAATTAATTGTACCCAATGATGATTCACAATGGAGGCTGATCAGGACGGCGGTATGTTTGGATGTTCGGAATAGCTTCCCGTGCTCCAATCAAGCTTTCAAGAGTTCTAACGTGATGCCTCATCTTCAATCGTTGTCTGATTACGGCAATGAATTTCTGAGCTTCACGAACGTCCTGTTTCTTCCAGCCTACGTTCATCCCTTTGTTGTGCTTTTCCAACTTATCTTGAAGACCAGCTAAGACCTTCCTTAGTGTTTCATCCCCAAACTTCATTGTTTCTTCATACCTCATGAAGTATATTCGTCCTTGTGAAGGAAATGCGACCCCGAACGGTTTGTTGTTGAAGGTATAAGACCGCATCTCATGTATTCCAGGACACTTATCTTCTGGTTCAGTGAGGTTGAGACCTGTTTGGTAACTTTCGGCTCCCAATTGTACGTCTTCAACTCTTGCTTTGATAATTCTGTGACGAACAAAGAGAAGCAAGGAGTTGATGAAGTCGTACTGAAGGCTTCCTTGCAGGTTCTGGACCCTTCCTTGAAGTTTGAGAACGTACATGTCCTCAATGTCATTGGGGTTCAACTTTTGGAAGTCAGCTTCGCTAAAGGAATGCAACTTATCATCACTTCTACGTACCACAATCTTTTCAAGGAAGTTGTAGCCGTATCTTTTGTCAGTCTGAGGAATGTCGGTGATGGCAAGAATTCTGTCTTCACGGTACACGGATCCTTTGGTCTTGCAAGTTGCCAATTTCCATTTGTGAAACCATCGTCTCATTTCGGGCCAGTGAAGTGTGCCCAAGGAAGCTTCATCATTGTATTTGGAGACCGTTGAGCAGTATAAGCCTCTCATTTGCTCATGCAAATTGTGAATGGGGTACGAAGCAGCTTTGAATTTTGTTAGAGATGATGCATATCGATGATCAGGGTCAGTGTTGCCATGGATTAAGTATTTCAAATCCTTGTTGAAGAAGTATTCCTTTGGGATTCTCGGGTATGCAGTTGTACCGAGAAGAGGCAGCGATTGTGTGAAGTCTTGAAACTTCAGCTCTTCAGTGAGTGGCGTGAGAGTATCCCAGGCTGCCCTTGGTTCCCAATTGATGTCTTCGGACAGTGCACGTGCTACTTCTTCAATGTTATATTCGAACTCAATCTCATTTGTTGTGCAAGTTTTGAAGTCTGTAAACCCTGCCTTTCGAATCTCCAACAGATCAGATAATTGAAGTCTTTGAATTTTCATCACTTTCTTCAGCCGTTTAGTGAACCCAATAACTGATCCTTCAATAGGCGCTTCAGACTCAGGAATGTCTGGATAAGCATCAACCATGTCGTTGAACCAATTAAACGAAGGAGCTGAGGGATCGATCCATTCTGGAGCTGGAAGTACTTGAGCTTCCTTTGGTGGTTCGTTGACATTTGTGGGCATTGTGAGATCTTCAATCGGAACATCATCAAACTGTACACCTTCCATTGGTGCTGCTGTCTCAGTTGGAACCTCAGTTTCTTCCATCTGAATGCTACTTGAAGACTGCCCTTGGGAAGACTCTTTCCTTGTTTCAGACGTTTTACCGGTGAGAGGTCGAGATGAGGATGATTCATGAAATTTCTTCTTTCTTTGCTCAGATGGACGATCATCTGGGTCTTTGTCATCTCTGCGTCTTTTTGGTTGTCTGGGTGGTTTACAAGAAGCGGTCTTTGTAGAGGCTTTCTTCATGGATTCCATCAAAGCTTTTCGAAGTTCAGCTTCATTAGGGTCATCGACAATAGCTTCCAAGAGTTGACCTTTAAGTTCATCAACAGTTGGCTTAGCTGGTACTGTTTGAAGAGTCATTGGAGTAGTCTGTAAAGTTTTCGAAACAATCTCCTTTAGATCTCTTTTGACGAACTCTTCCAATGTTCCCGGGAGGTTGTCACGGAGATACTTTTCGACTTCTCTTGGTACCTTTTCTTTGATGGCTTTTTCGATACTTTGACCTTCCAGTTTATCCAGCTTCAACTTCTGCTTGTCTTGTTCCTCCTTAAGCTTGTTAACAGTTCTGGTGATCATATTAAGTGCACCAGGTCCACTCTTTGAAGTTTTTGGAGACGATTGTACTTGTTTTGATGGTTGTGTTTCAGTGGAAGGTTCAGGATGTTTCTGAGATACGGCAGTGCTTGGAACAATTTGATAATCGTCGACTCTGTTGCTTTCGTCGTCCGATTCTGGTTGATCATCAAGGTTACCTCCTTCATTTTCACTTTCATTCTTTTCATCATCAGATTCCTCATCACTATCTTTCTTTTCATCTTCTTCGTCTTCATTATCATCTTCACTTTCCTGATCACTATCCTTAACCTTTTCATCATCAGATACTTTCACCCGCTCATCACTACTCTCCTCCTGTTCTTGCTCAGATTCATCGTCCTTACCAGACTTTGTTGCTGTACTTGAGGATTGTTCGGCGTTGTCTGATTCACTACTGTGATGAGACTCAGATTGAGTATTGGAGCCCGATCTTTCAGATTCCTCTGGTTGTGTGTCTGCTTTTGAGCTGGAGCCTTGACCTTTCTTTCTCAACTTTTCCAGTCTCTCTTCCTCAACCAGTCTGCTTTCTTTCAATGTCTGCTTGAGTAACTTAGCCTCTTCTGAAGCAGTTAGTGGTTGACTCGCTTCTTTAGAAGACTCAATCTCTTTTCCCTTTCCTGTTTTTCTTTTCTTAGTAGGTTCCTTGACAACTTCTTCTTCAACAGGTTCATCGGGTTCATCGATGGGAGCGAGTTTCTTTTTCGGTTGGCGTGTTACCTTCTTTGATCTTCTTTTGGGAACCTTCAACAGCTTGGCACCAACCTGTCCACTTCGTTCAGCAGCATCATATACTTTATATTCCTCTGTTTCACGGACTTCATCAGATAGTAGACATTCCGGAATCCTCATTCCTTTCCTGGTAGTGCTGGTGGATTGAACACGAGCAGATGTGAGTAGATGATCCATAGATGGTGTATGTTGTTTGTCATTGACTCTAGGATCAATGTCAGAATATTTGTTCATGAAGTGAAGGATTAGGAGTTTGGTGAATCTGGAGAATGGTACTTTCTTGTCCTGCTGTTTCTTAATTCGAGCAGCCTGATACAGCATGTCATCCCATATAATCTGAGCATAGTCAATATTGGCCTTGTTGATTACACCCCAGAAGAATTGCAGAAATTCGAGTGACGGATGCTCATGACCAGTTTGTCTACCGGTGATAGAGTTGGTGAGAATGGCATAAAGTGTTAGCCATGGTTGTGGAATGTTTTTGCGGTTAATGGTTTTGAGGAGTGTGATTCTTTCTTCTGATTCATCATACCCAAGTTTTCTAAGGAATCTAATAGCTTCAGACAGAGAAGGTGGGTTTGTAAATTTTGGAACTTCTTTGGATCCTTTAGCAGGGAGACCCAATACCGATCTGAGAGTATCCACCTTGAACTTGATATCTCTGCTGTCTATACGTACAGTGATTGCATCGTGATCCTTATTGGGTTTAAGATCCTTCCAGAACTGTAAGATGTAGACTTCAGGTACAGTACATGTGTTAGTAAGGACTTTGCTGATGAAGTGATGTTGCAGAATTATTGGAATGATGGCACAGGTAGGATGGCACGTAATCTTATCTAGATCAATCCTTAGGTTGGATTTGCTGATGTCTCTTTCATCTCCATGAATCAGTTCATGTCGAGGAGTCGGTGTTTGAGACATTTTGATACCTGAAAGAGAACAACACAAGCAACCAAGTACATGTGGACGAGTTAACGTTAGTGAATAATCCTATGACTATTACAAATCATGAAAACATCACAGACACACTCAACCAGGTACACTACATACATGCTATTGTTTTGAAAAATTTTGGCAGAGTTTCTTTTCATAAAATGGACAAAAATAGAACCCATACGATGATGGTTCTAATCCAATCTCCTTACTCGGAGTGAAAGAATGTAAAGCAAGCACGTATATATCCATTAGATAGAACATGGACCAAGTATATGCCAAAACACATCATACAATTGCATACTAGAAACACAGACCAATGTACCACATATTAACATGATAAGCAAAAACTGACCATCACCATACTCGCTATGCCTTCAGAAACAATCATACTCGCTATGCAAAATTTTAGACCATACTCGCTAATCACAAAAAAATTCATACTCGCTATGAACATTTTGACCATACTCGCTAACCACAAAAAATTCATACTCGCTATGAACATTTTGAGTATACTCGCTAAGAAAGAATTGGACAATACTCGCTATCCTTAATCATCATACTCGCTACGCATATAAACACAAGTCATACTCGCTAAGAAAAAATTGGGTTCATACTCGCTAGGCATATAACCACATCATACTCGCTAGCTGATTAAACTGGCTCATACTCGCTAAGCATAGAAACACAAATCATACTCGCTAAGCAAAAATTGGGTTCATACTCGCTAGGCATATAACCAAATCATACTCGCTAGCTCATTAAACTGGCTCATACTCGCTAAGCATATAAACACCAGTCATACTCGCTATCTGAGTTACATTAAATCAGTGCAAGTATTCAAGAAAAAATTGTTACGACACATAAACATACCCAACTGAACATTAAACCATGATCATAATATCCAAAACAAAATTCCTAGTGTCACCACATAAGATACACGACACAAGAAAAACCAATTGGGTCCATGATGCAAACCGAATGGAGCATAAACCCTACAAAGATGATTTCTCATCTCCTAAACACCTACCCAAACAGCTTTTAACACATAATTGCAACAGAATCTCTCGCACCAATAAACCCCAATTTTTTTTTTTTTCTCTTCTTCTTCTCTCTTCTTTTTTTTATT
>LBNU01025961.1:3176-37677 GCA_014162995.1 Artemisia annua
GGTTTTGCATCTTGTTTTGTAAACAGATATTTGAGCGCAGAATGATCTGTGAAAACTATCGTTTTTGAAAGCACGAGATAAGATCTGAATTTGTCGAATGCAAAAACTACGGCTAATAATTTTTTTTAGTGACCGTGTAGTTTTGTTGAGCACTATTGAGTGTTTTGCTAGCAAAATATATAGGACGAAAATGTTTTCCTTCACGTTGTCCCAAAACAGCTCCAACAGCGAAATCGCTTGCATCACACATGAGTTCAAATGGTAGTGACCAATTAGGTGCAACCATGATTGGGGCACTAGTCAATTGACTCTTCAATGTTTCGAAAGCTTTGATGCAGTCAGCATTGAAATCAAAAACATAATCTTTTTCCAAAAGTCTAGTCATAAGACGTGATATTTTCGAAAAATCTTTGATAAAACGGCGGTAAAAACCAGCATGTCCTAGAAAACTTCTAACGGTTTTGACGTTAGTGGGCGGTGGTAATTTGGCGATGACATCGATCTTTGCTTTATCTACTTCCATTCCTTTACTTGATATTTTGTGTTCCAGCACAATTCCTTCAGTAACCATAAAATGGCATTTTTCCCAATTAAGAACTAGGTGTGCGGCTTCACATCTCTCAAGCATTTTGTCGAGATTGGAAAGACAGGTTTCAAAAGAATCACCGAAAACAGAGAAGTCATCCATGAAAACTTCCATAGATGTTTCAAGCATATCTTGGAATATTGCGATCATACACCTTTGAAAGGTTGCAGGTGCATTACATAGACCAAAGGGCATACGCCGATAAGCGTAGGTTCCAAAAGGACATGTAAATGTAGTTTTCTCTTGATCAGCTGGATCGATAGGAATTTGGAAGTAACCTGAAAAACCATCAAGGAAGCAAAAGTATTTGTTCCCTGCTAATCTTTCGAGCATTTGATCCATGAATGGTAGAGGAAAATGATCTTTCCTGGTGGCTTTATTCAGTTTTCTGTAATCAATACATACTCGCCATCCAGTGACAGTTCTAGTAGGAACTAATTCATTCCTTTCATTGGTCACTACGGTCATTCCTCCTTTCTTCGGAACACAATGAACTGGACTCACCCATGGGCTATCCTCGATAGGATAAATGATTCCTGCATCAAGAAGTTTAATGATTTCTTTCTTGACAACTTCTTTCATATTTGGGTTGAGTCGACGTTGTCTTTCCACAACGGGTTTAGTACCTTCTTCACAATTGATTTTGTGTTTACAAAAGTCCGGACTAATTCCTGGTATGTCAGAAGTTTTCCACGCAAAAGCGCGTTTATGCTTCTTAAGAACAGAGACAAGTCGTTCTTTTTGATTGGCTTCGAGCAACGACGATATGACTACCGGAAGAAAAGAATTTCCTTCTAAATAGGCATATTCGAGATTATTGGGAAGAGGTTTGAGTTCCAAATCAGTGGGTGGTTCTTCTAGAGAAGATTTGATTTTCATTTGATCTTTTTCAGTGATATCTTCGAATTTCTCCTCTTCTTCTTCTTTCTCATCTTCAAATTTAATTTCCATGAATTCCTCAAATTCTTTATCAGAATCTGCTTCACTGATCTTTTCTGAAGTAGACATGAATGGTTTTGAATCGTCAAGTAAAGCATCTAATTCCTCTTCAGTGACTTCATCAATAACATCAATGCTATAGCATGTGTCATCAGCGGAATTTGGATATTTCATTGCTTTATCGATTAAGAAAGTGATTCGATCTTCTCCTACTCCGAGATTGAGTTCTTTGCCTTTAACTTTGATCATTGCATCAGCAGTGTTTAAGAAAGGTCTTCCTAAGATTAGAGGTACTCGACTGTCCTCCTCCATTTCTAAGATGACAAAATCCACTGGAAATACGAATTTACCAACTTGAACAAGCATATTTTCAGCAACCCCAACAGGATATTGGTATGTATGGTTGGCTAATCTTATACTCATTTTAGTGGGTTTCAACGTATTAATCGAAAGTTTAGAATACAACGAATATGGCATCAAATTGATACTTGCACCTAAATCGGCTAAAGCATCACACGTGATGTTGTTTCCTAATGTGCATGGTATGAGAAAACTTCCGGGATCTCCGAGTTTTGGTGGAATTTTGTTTTGAATGATAGCAGAGCATTCTTCATTGAGAACAGTAGCGGAAATTTGTTCTAACTTGTTTCGATTGTTAAGAAGTTCTTTCAAAAATTTCCCATAATTGGGCATTCCAGCTAGAACATCAACGAGGGGTACGTTAATTCTAACTTCTTTGATCATCTCAATAAACTTCTTATTACGCTCTTCTCTTTTCTCTTTTCTTAGGGCTTGTGGGTACGGTATTTTTGGTGTGTAAGGTTTAATTGGTGTAACGGTAGTTTCTTTGGTTGGTGTTGGTGTTGGTGTTGGTGTCTCTTTAGCTGCTTCTTCCTCAGCTTCTTCTTCTTCCTCATCTGAAATGACAGGATTATCTGTAGGAACAGGTGGTGGATCATATGAGAGACCACTTCGAGTGAATACAGCATTTATATGCTCATTTCTGGTTTGTGGTGGACGATAGTTCTTATCGTTAGATCCAGACGGTTTAGGGTTAGATTGGGTATTACTTGGTAGAGTACCAGGAACTCGAGAAGAAAATTGATCTGAAAGTCTTCCAAATTTTTGTTCAAGATCCTGGATAGAAGCTTGATGATTTTTCTGACCTTGTTCAACTTTGGTTTTGAGATTGAAAAATTGAGTTTTCACAAACTCGTTTGTGGCTCTTTGAGTGATTACGAAATCTCGCATCATTTTCTCGAAATCAGATTCGTCCTTTTTATCAGAATTTGGTTGGTTTTGGTTGTCTACTCGAGGTTGAGAATCACGGTTGTTATCCCTTTGTTGGCGATCTTGCCAATTTCCAGAACTTCTTCCGTAATAATTACCACGAAAACCTCCTCCACGATATCCTCCTTGGACATAATTAGCTTCCCCTTCAATGGGTCTATTCATAGGTTGGTCATCACACTCAGATGATGTGTGATTTCCTCCACAATTATTACAGCCATCTCGCATTTCTTTCATTTCTCCTTTAATATCTTTGTATTGCGAGTCGATTTTAGAAGTCAAAGCTTCTATTTTCTCCATGAGTTTCGAATTATCTGAACTGTCGACAAAAGCAACGGTTTTTCGCAAAGGTTTGGTTTTGGAATCTTTTGACCAATCGAGTTTAAGGAGTACTCGATCCTCAAGAAGTTGATATGCCTCGTTAGGAGTTTTGTAAAGAAAAATTCCTCCGGCATCAAGAATTGCTTGTGATGAATCATCAAGACCATGATAAAAGATTTGGATTATCGTTCCTTTTCCTAAATTATGACCATGACAACTTCGAAGTAAATCTTTCATACGAAGCCAAGCTTCAACAAGAGATTCGTTAGGATTTTGGGTGAAAGCACGGATTTCTCCCATTAATCTATCAAACATGGCAGGTGGAAAGAATCGGCTTACAAAAGCTTGCCTCATCTCCTCCCAAGTATTGATAGTTCCTGGGGTTAATTCGTTATACCACACTTTGGCATCTCCAGCAAGTGATGATGGAAAGAGTTTAAGCTTAATAGCATCGACATTGGTTTCTCCATAACGGAACATGCCACAAATTTCAATGAATTCGGCAATGTGTTTATGCGGATCGGCCCGCGAACGGCCATCAAATTGACGGTCTTTGATCATGGAAAGATGGTGACCTTTAACGGTAAAGTTTTCACCAAGGTTGGTAACAACAATAGCAGATCCAGGAGTGGGTGCTACGGTTCGATTTGCGGCCCACATGGGTTGATCGTCAGCCATGGGTATGGGTATTGGTATCGGTTCAAAAAGATTTGAAATGGGATGTTCTTCGGAAAGATTATCAAACCAATTAAGAATAGATGAAGATCTCTTCTTACGAAACAAACTTTCGGGATTAGACAAAGGTGACTTAAGCTTTTTAGTAGTAGAACGAGTGCTCATACAACTACCAAAAGAATATAGGCAAGTACCTAAACAAAAGAACTACGAAAAATAAAAATTACTAAAACAGTAAAAGTAACCGGTTCGGTTGGCGACGAACCGATTCGGCTGAACTCTCGTAAAATGAAAAAAAACTGTAACCGGTTCGGTTGGATGAGAAACCGATCGGTTGGATGATTCTGTGAACTTTTATTTTATTTTATTTTATTTTATTTTATTTATTTATTTATTTTTTTTTTTTTTAGAAAACGAACACGAAAAGTGAAGAACTTGTAAAAACTAAAAAGAAAACACAATCAAAATCCCCGGCAGCGGCGCCAAAAACTTGATGCGGTGTTTGTTAGTGCAAGTTTTAAATTTATAAAAGTGAATTACCAAATCTAGAAACAACACATACGAGCAAGTGTACTCGTCCGTTATAGCAAGATATGATGGTAAGTCGGGATCGTTCGCAGGGATTTGTGAGTAAATCAAAAGTTAGTCTATAAGTACTTATCTAAAAGTGGGCAAATAAATTAATAAGCAAATTCAATAAATTAAAAACTACGCTTGTTTAGACTAGTTTTCTACTTTGATGACACAAGTGATGTGATAACTCTCGAGAACATGTTGGTTGTGATAATTAGATAGTGATCTAATCTATTGTTTCTACAAGTTAAACCCTCGTCAAGATTTTAGTTCATAAAAACAAGCTTTAAGTGTAAACCAATCAATTCAAGATCTATCCAAGGTTCATAAGATATGGTGCCCTTAAACACAAGAATAAACTCTTATTATAAATCAAATACTCTTAAGAAATGATCATTACAAAAGGTCTCCTTTTCATAGACAAAAAGGGTACAATGGCTTATAAACATCTAGCCTTTCGTTATTTGGAGCTATTATCCAACTAGAGTTTACAAACAATCCGATTTGATGTTATAAAAGCTTTTCTTATTACAATTATACTTCTTGTTTCTTTGTTGAGTTAAGAATAATTATGGGTGAAAAACAATCATTCATAGACAAATGATTATAACTAATTAAGTAATATTTAATCTTTCGACCCTTGAAATTATTACTAATTAGTTAACCTTAACTTAACAAATGTCACGATGAAACTTAAGGTACAATTGGTTCTTAGGATTGACTTGAAATTGAATTAAAACATGTTATCACAACCACTACATCACTAAGTATAAAACATCATCCAAACAAGCGTAAAAAGGTATCTAGCTACTCATGGCAAATATGTAAACAAACTCAGAATATTTAACATTAGAATTCATGGTTATAAGTCTTACAATGCTTGGAAATTGATAACAAATGACAAGGTATTGATAACCTAAGTATTGGTGATGGTTCCTTGAGATTTTCGCCTCCAAATGTTGCTTCCTTGGTTCTCCAAATGCTACTGGTCCTTTCTGTACGAATTTGCCTTGTTGAGAGCTTGAAGATGAAAATAATTGAGAGTAGTAATGAGAGTAAATGTCTCCTTCAATTGTTGTTATGACTTGTGTGTGAATTGTGTGTAAGAAGTCCCCTTAGGCTTGTCAAATACTCCTAGCAATCAATTAGGAACATAAATGCTAGAACTTGGGTAACAAGACACTAAGAAGGGCCTAGAACTTTGAGACAAAAGACCAAGATTCGTGTACAAGAAGTTAGTTTTCTCTGCAGTTCCTCCAGCCGAATCGGTTGCGGGTTGCATCCGATCGGCTGGAGGTGGTAATTACCACCAACCGATCCGGCTGAACTCCAACCGATCGGTTGGTGAACTCTGAGTGATTTTGGTCTTTATTCTTTGTTGTGTATTTCTTCATGTACTATCCATACTTAGTTAACTCTGAACTTGGAACTTAGAAATGACCAAACTTCGGTTTCTCCTCATGAATTCCTTCACAAATTGGACTTTGAACTTGGGAATCTTCATGTAATCGCATGTGCTCCATTTTCTTCATTTTTTCCTCATTTTTCCTACATTTGGCTACATATGCTACAAAAACATACTTCGATATGGTTTAGTTGCAAAAGCATATAAAAGTAACCAAATAACATGCATAAAAACACTATTAACGCTTCTAAAAACATGTTAACTTTGAGCGTTATCAATCCTTAAATTGGAATGAAACTTCTCTTAAGAGATTTAGAAAATAAAACATACAACCTTGTTAAAATATGTTTATTAGAATAAACACAAGCGGTTATTGAGCCCAACACAATATGACAGGTTATTGAGAGGAGTCTCAGTGATCAATCTCACCTGATGAGATTGAACACATAAATGGTAACCTTATGTTCGACTAAAGGATTCATTATGTAAGTCGTATTATGCATTGGACTATTTATATCATTTGCATGAATGCAAGATGAGGTGCTAACAACAAAAATCTAAGTGAACGTCATTAGATAATTGTTAAATGAACATTATAATGGACCCACATAGGACCAAAGATATGTTCAAACGTTTACGAATATTTGAGGAGCTCTGTTCTGTTTGCATACACCGATGCTTATTTAACTGAGATGATTCTCAAATCTAGTCGTGGTCGAATGTCATCATGAACGATGGAATTGCTGACTAGATGTGCTCGACTGAGAGCATTAATGCGTTATACATTAAAAGAAAAGAATACTTTACATTTTGAGAAACTATTCAGATGACTGTCTAAATAGGAGTTTTGCTAGCTTCAAACACCCTATGGAATGTATTGTTGCAATACACGTATTGTACTTGAATGCACACATACAAAGGACAATCATCATTCAAAACAAGCATTCTCAAAGTCTACTCAGATGACCACTTGTTGTCTTGTACAACGAAATTTAATTATGGTGGAGACATCAGGATTCTGATCTATATGTGGTCTTGTGCATATATGTTTTTTAGTATTTGGATAATGGAACTGTAAGCAGTCGTATTATATAATGAATTGATATACCGGGTATAATCGTCTTCATTTATACTACTGTGTTCTATATTTGCATTTTTAATCCATGAATAAAATAAAAACCTCTCTCTAGAAACACACATCTCTCCAAACTCTCTCTAGAAAACAAAACCAATCCAGCCATATCCTTCTCCGGTGGTCGGCTTTTGCCGGCCGTCTGGACCTCCCTTTTTTTGTACTTTCCCTTCCTAAAATAAAAGCTTTGCCCACAGATCTGTCATCTCCTATCTCCGATGCCGCTGTTGTCGCTGCCGCCGCCGCTGTTTCTGCTCAGATCCGTTGGCATCCGGCCTCTTCTGCTCAGATCTGTTGTGGTCCGTCATCGACGGCTTGCTGCTGCGTAGGGGTTCGACTTTAGATCTGTTAGGCTTTTGTCCGGCTCCTTTAAAGATGCCTAGTTTTATCTTCTATGTATGTATTATGAACTTAGTGTACTTTTGTCAAGCTACACCTTCATATGGTTGTATCAGTCAAAGCTCACTCGGGTGATTCCCCCACCTTTGAATGGTGTTGTTGTAGTCTGTCACAACTATTATGGTGTATGTCTTGTTTTGGCTTAACTTGTTATGTTTCGATGTAACTTGTTATGTTGTATCTTCCTCCATTTGTGAGGTATGAAATGAAATGAAATCTTTGTTCAAAAAAAAAAAATCCATGAATAATTTATTTATTCTAAAATTGTCCATTGCCAGTTGACGATACGGGAGTATCATCGAATTAAGGCAAATGTAAGCGTGTTGGTGATATTTATCTATGATAAATATTAATTGATGTTTTCCACCAAACTCACATGTTGTTCATTGTGATGAACAATGGATTGACCCAACCTGCGAGGATTCACTGCATGGATCGGCGTCAATAGTGAATCTCACAAAATGGTTATGTCTCTTATCCTTAGACTTGAGATGCAAGTAGGTCTTGCATGCATGGAATTTCATTCCTTGAAATGGTTAAACGCTGTCCTGAATAAGGTAGTTATAAAAGCCATCTTCAGGAGTGATATGAAACGCATGAATGACACGTGCAGTCAAAATATGATTTGTTCCTCCACATGTCATGGAGTTAGATACTATTGGGCCCCTCGATGAATTGAACAGATGTTTGTATGGCCGTACCCAAATGAGATTAAGATGAATCTTAATTCACTAGTTAATCATGTTCAATATCTAGATCGAGAAACATAATAGTTGAACAATTAGAATGACATTTGATCCATGTCTAATGTTCAACATGGTATCTGTAACAAAAGGATGGATGACATATAAACCATTTAAATGAGACGTTTGAGAAACTACCCTCACATATTTCTAAGGGCATTGGCGTGTTGCTAGACGCTAACCTTTGCTTGTATAATTACTTGATTATTATGACGTCGCAAGTGGGAGCTGTTGGAGTATGCTCGTGTCAAAATAAATAATTATATGGCTAGACATATGTGAGCCTATGGGGTCACACACTTATACACAGAGACACCATTTTATAGATTGTATTTATCGTATTTACAATATATAAACGACTACGTAACTCGGGATCAATAACGGGCCATTAAATATAAAGTAAGACTTAGTGTTTTAGGACCGGGCCAACAATGAGCAAGCCCATTGTGGGCCCTTATCATGGCCGGCCTAGGGTGGGACTAGAGGGGCAAATATGACTTTTTGAGGGGCTATGTGTAAATTCTATTATGATAAGACTAAATTGATTTAGTCTTCCATTTTTTAGGGATACAAAAAATGAACTTACCAAAAAGCTCTCCCTTTTTCTCTCCTCCTAGATGTGACGGCAAAACCAAAAACCCCATCTAGGGTTTGTGTTTTTTGATCTCTCTTGACTTAATCTATTATAGGTTGATTCAAGAATTGGTGTTACAAAGTCAAGACTAGTATCAGGTGGTGTTCCATGACGTGTAGTGTGTTTCCATCATAGAGGTGATCTATTTTGGTCACTTAGTTTCATAGATGGTTCATGTTGTTGGTGATGGTCTCCATATGATTCTACCGATCACGCTAAAAAGGTATAACATGTTCTAGTTTATTACTTGATTGATCATATGGCTATATGGATCCGTTGTTAGGTGATGTTTTCCGCTGCGTTTATATGTTTCTTTTATGTTTATATATTCAACATCACCTATAAGTAATATATGCGTTTTATCATTATTTATAATTTCGTGCATATACAGATTTTAAGTATTACAATTAATTTAATATAGTAACGATAACAGAACTTTAAATAACAACAAAAATAAAAATAGTAAATATTGCTTTTAGAAAAATCAAAATTTTTTTGAGAGTATATGGCAAACTTCTTAAAATTGAGAATTTTACATTTTTAAATCAAACTTCTTATTCGTATAATATGTTGGTTATTAGGTGTTACTGTGTTCCCAGATTAGGGTTAAGATAATCAATGAGTACCGGATATTCATTTGAAATCGTGGTATCACTTTCCAATAGAAACTATTCGACCCTATGCCTGGGTTACACGAATATCTCTATGGGATAAGACCAAGTGATGTTCTTGTTTTAGGCACAAATCAAGAACAGAATCGTATTCAAGTGTTTAGGGTTTATGTTGATCGTTATTCATGCAGAATGTTATGATCTCTATTTATAATAGAGAATACTCAAACCCTAGCCCATGGAATTATGTATAATTAACGGCCCATTAATTATATCATAATACTTTCCATAATAGTAGGAATCAGTGGTTATAATCGAGCAGTACTTTGATCAGCAGTACTTTGATTAGAAGTAGAGTCAGCAGCAGAGTCAGCAGTAGAGTCTAGCAGCAGAGCAGTAGAGTCTAGCAGCAGAGTATAGAAGTAGAGTCTAGCAGCAGAGCAGTAGAGTCTAGCAGCAGAGTCTAGAAGTAGAGTCTACTAGTATAACCACAATTGAGTCAGGGTGTTCATGGACCAAATGGGTGTACACTCCGTACCTCCAAACCCATTACCAGGTGTAAACTCATCCCTCAAGTGCACTAAATTTTCCAACATAATAAAAGCGTCAAATTTCGATTTTGTGCATGTTTTCTCTTATATCAGTAGAATAAACGATGTTTACCTAACCTTCTAGAAAAGGAAGAACAATGGAAAGACAAAAGCAGCAATATATGTATAATATAATCTTTGTTAAAACAAACGGAGTGCAATTTGCAACTTTTACATATTGTCAAAGATGGGTTGTAAATCTTTTTAACAGATGGAATATTATGCTTGAAAAAAAAAAATTAATCCGCGACACTTGTAAGATATTTTTTTAAACCACAATGCAGCGATGTGACAAAGCAAATGCCCTTTAGGAATTTTGTTGGAATAAAACTCCAAATCACTTGTGCTGTTAACGTTATCATCCAAGTCACTAGTACCACTAAGCTAGCTTACTCTAAATTTTCTAGACGCTAATGATAATAATGATTGTTTATAACAATTATTTAAACAATCATACAACCAATTAAACTTGGTCATAAATCACAAACAAGCCAACCAACTGGGGCTAGCTCAGTTGGCCATAAAGAGTGATCTTATGAAAGTTGTTACCACATGCGAGAGGTTTCGAGTTTGAGTCTCTTCGTTGGGGTTTTCTTTTAAGGTGGGAATTTGTAAGATTCTGCCCCATAGATGCGTCGATTTGAGGCTGGCAGAGACTACCTTCTGGGTTATATTTGATTGTTCAAGTTGTTCGTTTTTTTAATTTAATCAAATGATTAAGGGGGGTTGATTGCAAAAGTCATTAAAAAATTAGTTATTGTACAGAATAATGAATAAAATGAGTTGATTAGAGGTGACTCAGCACTCACTAATTATCTTACTAGCTCCGCTCTGTTTCAAGCTACGAATAATTCGGAATTGAAAAACTATATGAAACTAGTTTGATATTTAGATAAAAAAGAAGGTTGGCAGTGGCAGACATACGAGTCAAAGTTATCACATGTGAGTCAAAGTTATCACTAAAACTTTATATAGAAGATTTTAGGAAGAAAAATACCTTTTGGCATGGACAATGTGCGCTTTACAAAATAAAACAAAACAACATTATGCGATCAAGAGTCCTAGCTTGAAAAATGATTAAAAAGTGGTATATGCCTGAAGAGTGATCATGTATTTGTTCAGTAACGTAAAATTTCGTATATTTTTATTTACGTTTTCATATTAATTTTATTGTAACTAGTCATGCATGATCATGCAATATAATGTACGTATCCTAATATTGTAAAAAAAAAAAAAAAAAANACGTATATCTATTTAAAATTGTATCTATGTTGGGTTACTTCAGTACCCAAGTCTCATTAAACAATGATTTGAACACAAATTAAGTCAAGTGTTAGAAAACCTTAAACGACTTCAAGTCACTGAGTGAACAGCTACTCAGTGAGTCACCTTCAGGATGCCAAGGACGAGTCTAAGAAGAAAGCCTCTCCACTCAGTAAGGCGGATCTTAGTGAGTGGCACCTTAGCCAAAGAAGAAGGTGATGGGTTCAGTGAGTGATGACAATAACTCACTGAACCCCAAGACTCCTCAACAACTAAAGAAGTATGATTTAAAGACTGAAGACTGAAGACCTAAGGACTGAAGATTAGGCGGGATGGAGCGGGAAAGTTTTGAAGAGATAAGATGTTGGCTTTATCACATGAAGTCAAACTTTCCCTGAAAAAATGTCAGGAACAGTGTCATCACTGCTACTCGGAAAGGAGAATTGTCTTACGCCCAAATGTCTCCACTAGCTTAGGTTATCATTTGTCTTTATCGTAACGATTGTAAAACACTTGTTTATAAATAGAAAACATAAGAGAAGAGTAAAAGTTGACAAGTTTGTGCAATTAATGCTTAGACATTCACAAACAACTTTTACTCCTCCAAAGAACAATCTAGTCCCTGAGATAGCTCAGTAGGACCTTTAGTTGTCACTCAAGCTTAGCTTGGGTTTAGAGAGGAGTCATACCGTACTTGTCATTTCAATCCCAAGTGTTGTTCCGCAAACACTTGGGTATAATTCTTTGATTGATTTCTAATAAGAATTAAACGTTGAAAAATATCTTGTCTCTTATCCTTTACGTTTATTTTCATTTAGTCATTAATCTTTGCATTGCTACGCCATGAAACTTGGTTAGATTAACTTTGTAGTTAACCTTAGTCAAGTAAAAGGGACCAAAAAGTGGTATCAGAGCCTCTGGTTTATAAAACTTTCAAAACAACAGAGTGCTCAAAAGTTTTTAAAATCAAGATCCTACCATGGCTGATAGTGATGTTCCCCAACTAGTCGATAAAAAGGGAAGAAGCTATCTGCTACAGCTCCCCGCCTTGAAGTTGGAAAATTCAATAAGTGGAAAAAGTGCATGCTTTGCTACTTAACTGGGATGAAACCTTATTACATCACACTGATTAATGAAGGCCCATATGTCCCTAAAACAGCTACTGGTTTAGTCAAACCTGAAGCTCAGTAGACCCCTGATGAGAGAAGGGTGGTCAATCAAGACCAACGCCTGAAAAGCATCATTATATCCTGTCTCCCTGACGATATAATGAATCAGTCATCAACTGTCCAACAGCAAAGCAGATTTGGACTGACTTGGTTCATAGCTATGAAGGTCCCTCAGATACCAAGGAAAACAGGATCATGGACCTGAAACTTGAGTACAATACTTTCAGGGCCAAAGACTCTGAAAGTCTCTCAGAGACCTATACCCGTTACAAAACCCTTCTGAATGAATTGACCAATGATGGTGTCACCCTGTCTAAGCATGAAATCAATGTTGGCTTTGTCAACTGTCTCCCTGAGAAGTGGTTAAACTTCTCTCAGGGTCTAAGAAATGCCAACTACCTTCAAAATCTTGAGCTTCCTGAGATTTATGGTAAATTTCTCTATGAGGATAACCTAATCTCTAGGAGATATCCTAAGGCTCAAGATGTCAAAAAAACCCTGACCACTTCACCCATATCCACTGCTTTCTATTCTAATGGTATTGTGCAGGATTTCCAAGAAAACTCAGATGATGAAGTTGATGAGAAGAGCGGTGAGGAGTACCTAAATGATTTACAAATTGAATTTCATGAAAGGGCACTCCTTGCAAACTCAAAACGTTTTATCAGTAGAAACAAAACTTTTCCAAAAACTAAAGCAAATGAAAACACTGAGTGTTTTAAATATGGCAAAAGGGTCACTTTACAAAAGACTGTTTCTCAAAAACAACCTCAGAACCCTCATACAAGTTTTCAGGAAACAATTCCTCAGGAACTAAATTTCAACCAAAAATATTTCAGTCTCCTCAATACTTTCAAAACAAAACTGAGAATAGTTCTCAAAAAGATTTTGAAGCCAAGTATAGAAAAGCAAAAGCCAAACTTGCACTTCTTGAGGCAGCTCCCTCAGTTCCACAGTCACCTCAGGCCCCTAAACCTGCTCAGGCTAAAAACAAAGGGCTGGTTGCTGAAACCTTTGACTGGGATGAGGAATCCATATCCTCAGAAGATGAAGAAGTTCATGTCAGTGCACTGATGGCACTTTCAGATGACAACAAATTGGCTGTGGGGAAAAGTCATGCCAGAAGTGGTGAATGGGTCACATCACCATGAGAAAGGTAAACATCTTACTTTCTATGGATGATAATAGTGATTGGCAGTCTTACTTAGATTACATTAATGTTGATCTTAAGTATGTTGAAGAGCAAAGGTCAAACCTGTTTTCAAAGTATAATAAACTCACTTTTGAATTGAATAAGTGCACAGATGAACTTCTTATGCTTAAACAAACTAAGCTTGAAAATGTCACACTTCAAATTCAAAATACTGAATTAGTAAAACAAAACCATGCTCTTCAGGAAGAACTTAAGAAAGAAAAAGAGGTCTTTGATAGCTGGACCAAGAAAAACCCAAGAGTCTATGAAACTGTCAGTCTCACTCCTTGCACTAAAAAGAAAATGCTAGGAGAGGATCAGCTCACTGAATCTTCCAGTGAAACTCTCAGTGAAAGGACCTTCAGGCCAGCTGGTACTCCTTTTGAAAAAGAAATGAATCCCAAATCTACTGACTGGATTGAAAGACTCAGTCCTGACGGCAAAATGCCAAACCACAATGATGGAGAGTTTTGGTAGTATAGAGTAGTTTAACCAAAGAAACACTCGTTAAAGTAATTCCCCGGGTCATTTTCCCAACGAGGGTTGAATTCGATCTTGTCGGTTCAGTTTCGTAAATCTTGTGAAGTGAATGAGGATAGAAGAAAGGATTTTGGGTTGTTTGATTATACTACAAAAGGCATTTAAAATGCAATTAAAGGAAAGAAAAACAAGAGAACGATGAAAAAGAAACAAACAAATAAAACAAACATTTAAATAGAACGCAAATAAACTCAACACTACTAGTTTTAAAAGAAAAATAAAAGCGGTACTAGTCCTACGATTGCAAATTAAGTTTTTCTAAATAATAATAGATGAAAGAAAAATAACGTAAAGGGAAAATTATATTTTTGGCTTTTTGATTTTTAGAAATGAAAATTGATTTGAGAACTAATTAAAAGAAAATAAAAGAAGTAAAAGAAGTGGCAAATTAATTATAACTAAACTAGATAAATGATAAGCTTGTTTAAAAAGTTTACTTGTTAATAATCTAATTAATAATCTCGTTAATATTAAGTCCTTACTTGATAAATTTAATAAAAATTCGGCAGAGTTTCGGTTATATTTTATAACGTAAAGACCTCACTCGATAAACGATGAGGTAATGATTATCAAACTCGATAATCTTGGCTAACTCGCCAAATAAAGGATACTCGAAATAAAGGAACAATACTCGACACAAACTAAGACAATAAACCTTACTCGAAAAAAAAAAAAAAACTAAACTAAAAGAAATAGTTACTCGACAAAGAACTACTCATACTCGATAAATATGCAAACTGCTTACTCGAAAATATTATAAAGTATACATACTCGAAAACTTTGACAAATACTTTACCTTATATTGCAATTTAGTCCTTACTAAAATTAGTTACTCGATAAACATAAAGACATTACATGACAAAATTATAAAAAGACAATACTCGATAAAAGTTTGTAATAACCGAGGCGCGTCAATTGCTGGTTGAAAACTATTTCCAAACCCCCTCCTTGGCTTTGGTTCTGCCTTAGCCATCGAGAATTTCTGGAAGGACTCCCTTTTATTAGGGTAAAGTCCTATTAAAAGATATATAAGAAAAATATTACTTTACTCAAATTTGCTACTTAGTCCCTACTAACAAAAAATCAATACTCGATAATTTATTTGAGATTGCCATACTCGATATAATCCTAGAATATTAACTCGATAATATATTTTTTTTCTTTAAAACCATACTCGAAAACTTTAAATATCCTTACTCGATAACTAGAAAAAATAATCATTACTCGATAAAAAAAAAACTACAAAAGCTTACTCGATAAAACTAATGCTTACTCGATAACCCGAGATTTTAGGAGTCCTTACTCGATAAAATCATCCCATGCTCGATAAAATACGTAACAAAACACTATTTTGATCCAAAATAAACCCTAAAACAAGCGTTTTTCTCCAAACTTTAACACTAAACAAGCTAATATTACCCTAAATGATAAATCCCACCAACAAAAATAAGATTATAACAACTAAAATATAAAGATTTCTAGAGAGAGAAAGTATTTAGAGAGAGAAAGCTAAAGAAAACACATACTAAACATTACTTTAAAATTAAACTATGACTAAATAAAAACTAATCAAACCCCAAAGGAGGCATACAAGTGCTATTTATAGGCTAGGGGCTAGGACCTCTCTAATCTTTTACATTGTTGCATAATTAGCCCCTAAACCTTTACAAAACATGAAATTCAAGCTTAAAACATTTTAAAATGTAACTAATACAACTCAATATTAAACGTAACGACCGAAAACGATCCTAATGCATTTCTTGTAACTTGGAGGATTTGAGTTGACTTTTCTTCCCAAGTTCTTCAAAGGATCAAAATTGACAACTTGTTGAAACTTGGAGGACTTTTCTTTGTCAATATCTTCAAACTTCAACTAAAGGTCTCTTTTGTGATTCTTTGAATCTTTAAGGATTTGAATTGTCGTTTTGGGCTTTTCTTAGATAGATTGCTTCCTCGGCTTCGGCTTTTGACACTCTTCCAAATCTCGTGCTTGTTTTAGGCGTTTTGGTTGATTTTGTTGCCATTTATAGAATATCTGCTCCTGCACGATCACAAACACAAAAACACACTTTTCTTTGGCATTTGTTAGCAATATTAGTCTATTCGGGTCGTATTTGGCCATGAAAAGGTATGTGAATTAACACATACCAAAATCCTCCAGACTAAAGTATTGTCGTGTCCTCACACAATGTAATTACGTCACGCTTTTGAAAAGTAGCAAAACGTTCAAAAGAGATACGAAATCAATTATTCCCTAAAAAGCCCCGTTTATCTAATTTATTACTAATATTAACTCTATACTACTATTTTCATATTTTTCATTTTTACTTGTGACGGTATGCCGACTTTCATCATTTTGCAATAACGTTTAGGGTCATAGAGTAAGAACACAACTCATAGAGAAGTGACCATACGGATAAAATTCATCGTCCTTGATTTTTCACTAGTCACCAAACTAAGCGTAAAAACGAGATCACAGCTAATTCACAAGTTTGATGCTAACGCTACTCATGGAAGTTACTTGTGTAATAACCTCTTACTCCCATTCTCCTATTTATGGTATCTATTTATTTTATGTTTGTGAGAGAAATGAATTTCTTCATAAACATCTCATTTTCATAATTATTAGTCCGATAAAGATACTAAATTAGGTCGCTAAGTAGTTAGTTTCCTTCTCTCGAGAACCGCTGCTTCGAAAATGAGGTCCACATCAAGGTTTTTATTACATTGACTCTACTACAACTCATATTGATGATTTCGGAACTTTCACATACTCATAGACTTTAGTTGCGGAGTACCTTCACGTGCACATCATGCGCCCGGTCTAGGACCATCCACATGCACATCACGTGCCAACAACTTTTGTCTTTAACATTTAAGCACTCGTTCTTGAATCACAACATGATTTTTTGATTTTTTTTTACTATCATCATGGAACTTCACGGGTAGCTCCAAAACCACATACATAACTATTTTCGCTTTAGTACTTTTAGACAACGAACCTTCACGGTTTAAGTCCAAGACCTACCGCCTTTAGAAGCAGGATCCAAGGTCCGATCTCAATCCGAAGTCTTTAAGCACTTTAGCATTACATTGACTTATAATGGGACCTTGATGTGTACCCTATTTTCAAAGCAAGGATTCTGTTAAGAAGATCAAGAACTAGTCATCGGCAAAACCTAATATCTTTAATTATTTTAGCACATAATATGGGGTGAAACAATTTTGTGGGAGCAAAAAGCCACAAGTACCTTTGATGAGCTCTAAAGAGAACCAACTACTCCACACTTAGCATCTAACTTCTAAATAAACTCTATCATTTCTCGTTCTCCGCATTTTGAAAATCTCAAATAATGAGATCCGCAGATGCTTAGCCGATAATCAAGCCACGCATATATAAAGTCAAGTACGGGAGCCGACAAAAGAGTAGCTCCTTGTGTACAAGACTAGCAAAAGCTTTTGTGATCATCATTGGTTAAGGGAACAAGCTAGGGCTCAACACGCCCGGATCAAGTCAAAATTTTATTCCTACTCTCGCCAGCGGAAAGTCTAACATGGTGTCAAAACACTTATTATATTTTTGCACATCTTTTTCAACTTTTTCTCATTTTTTTGTACTTTTCCACAACATTTTCTTCATTTTTTCTTTGAAATTTTATATTTTTCAATTTTTTTCATTTTTTAGGAAAAACGGGGTTGCGTAAGTAAACGACTAAGGTGAAACGTGCAGGGTCAATCGAATAGAAGATTCACCCCCCAGCCTAAAGATAGACATTGTCCTCAATGTTTCAAAGGTAAGGGTAATCCTAACAAAAATCTAGGCCGTTTATTAATTATGCAAAAGATACCGTTAGTCGATAAGATTTTGGATATATGATTTCCGATCAAGCATCGATAAATGAGACTCGAGTGGAGATGAGATGAAACAACGAGCACGAGAGTCATCATAAATCAGGGAAATCCTGCACATACACAACCAACAACGAAAACACAAGAATGGAAGAGGTCGCCCTCCTCACGTTACTTATTAGAAAAATTAAAAGATAGATGGATAAGCATGGGGTGCCTCCCACGAAGCGTTTTGTTTTTGGTTACCGAGTCACGTAGCTTGACTCGATCTCCGCATTCAGTTGTCCATGGGGAAAGTTTGGAGATCCGAGACTACCATGGATGGTAAGTCCTTTCCGAAATAGTGTTTTAAACGATGACCATTGACCTTAAAATTGGGACCATCGGGTTGAGACAACTCGACGGTGCCGTAAGGGAAAACTTAAGAAATGGTGAACGGTCTTGACCAACGGGTTTTTAGCTTTCCAGAAAAAATCTTCAATCGAGAGTTAAAAAGAAGGACACGATCACCAACGTTAAAAATGCGATTTTTAATCTTAGAGTCATGAATTTTCTTTGTTTTCTCTTTATAGATTAAAGAATTTTTATATGCTTGATCACGAAGTTCATTTATCTCATTTAATTGATTTTACGGTGATCGCCCGCGGTTTTTAAATCAAAGTTTGCATGTTTTAAGGCCCAATAGGCCTTGTGCTCAAGCTCAATGGGGAGATGACATGCTTTTCCATACACCAACTTATAAGGAGTACACCCAATCGGGGTTTTGTAAGCTAGGCGGAAAGCCCAAAGTGCATCATCTAATTTGTCCGCCCATGAGGCACGATGTTCACCTACGGTCCTTTCTAAAATCCTTTTCAAACAACGATTGGACACCTCAACTTGATCGCTCGTTTGCGGATGATATGCAGTACTAAGACGATGGGTAACTCCATACTTAAGCATAACTTTGGCGAATTGGTCATTACAAAAATGAGTACCGCGATCACTAATAATAGCACGAGGTGTCCCGAATCGGGCATACAAACTTTTCAAAAACTTAACCACAACTCGGGCGTCGTTGGCGGGGAGCGCCTTCGCTTCAACCCATTTGGACAAGTAATCGACTGCCACGAGTATATACTTATTCCCTCGTGAAGACGGGAATGGGCCCATAAATTCTATACCCCAGACGTCGAAGATTTCACATACTTGAATAGAATTTTGAGGCATCTCATCTCGTTGTGAAATTTTGCCTTGACGCTGGCAAGAATCACAAGACTTCACTAAGTCTTGTGCATCCCGGTATATTGTCGGCCAAAAGAAGCTGGAGTCAAACACTTTCCTGGCGGTATAATTGGCACCATGATGTCCCCCCGTGGGTCCACTGTGGCATGCCATAAGTATGTCATTGGCTTCCTTGCCATGAACACACCGCCTTATAACTTGGTCAGCACAAACTCTAAACAAATAGGGGTCGTCCCAATAATAGTGCTTAACGTCCTTAAAGAATTTCTTCCTTTGTTGGGAAGACATCCCTTTTCTAATGAAATTTCCCGCATGGTAATTCGCAAAGTCGGCGAACCATGGGATACTAGAATCATGTGTTAAACTCCCAAGTGTCTCGAGAGGAAATGATTCATTGATTTCCTTTTTCTTGAGAACACTTTGATGGGGATTTTCAAGTCTAGACAAATGGTCGGCGGCTAGGTTCTCCGCTCCTTTCTTGTCTCGAATTTCAACATTGAATTCTTGAAGAAGGAGAACCCACCGCATCAATCTTGGCTTAGCGTCTTGCTTTGCCATTAGGTATTTTAAGGCCGAATGATCCGTATACACTATGCACTTTTTCAAAAGAAGGTAAGGTCTAAACTTTTCAAAGGCATAAATGACGGCTAACATCTCCTTTTCGGTAGTCGTATAGTGATATTGAGCGTCGATCATAGTCTTACTTGCATAGTGTATCGGCTGAAAATACTTAGTCTTTCGTTGCCCCAAGACCGCTCCGATAGCATAATCGCTAGCATCACACATAAGCTCAAAAGGCAAGTCCCAATCGGGGGCAACTAAGATCGGAGCCTCCATTAACTTCTTCTTAAGGATATTAAATGCTTCAACACATTCATTTGAGAAGAAGAACGGGGCATCTTTTTCAAGAAGGCGGGTCAAAGGTCGGGCTATCTTAGAAAAGTCTTGTATAAATCGTCTATAGAAGCCGGCATGACCGAGGAAACTTCGGATTCCCTTAACGGTTGTGGGATGAGGTAATTTTGCGATCACATCGACTTTAGCTCTATCTACCTCAATCCTGGTTTTGGAAATCTTATGGCCGAGGACTATACCCTCTTTAACCATGAAATGACATTTCTCCCAATTTAGAACCAAGTTGGTGTCTTCACACCGTTTTAGCATTTTTTCTAAATGGGAGAGGCAAGTGGTAAAAGAATTTCCATAGACCGAGAAGTCATCCATGAATACTTCCATAGACTTCCCGATCATTTCTTGGAAAATGGCCATCATGCACCTTTGGAACGTGCCTGGAGCATTGCATAAGCCAAAGGGCATACGTCGATAAGCAAACGTTCCATAAGGGCAAGTAAAGGTGGTCTTTTCTTGATCGGGAGGGTCAATGGGTATTTGAAAGTATCCGGAAAAACCATCAAGAAAACAATAGAACTCATTTCCCGCTAGACGTTCTAGCATTTGATCCATAAATGGAAGTGGGAAATGGTCCTTACGAGTTGCTTCATTAAGCTTTCGATAATCAATACACACTCTCCATCCCGTGATGAGACGTGTGGGAATAAGCTCATTATCATCATTAGTAACGACGGTCACACCACCTTTTTTAGGAACACAATGGACCGGGCTAACCCATGAGCTATCGGAAATGGGGTAAATCATCCCAGCGTCGAGTAATTTGATAACTTCATTTTTGATTACTTCATGAATTTTTGGGTTAACCCGTCGTTGTTGTTGGACGGACGGCTTAGAATCATTTTCAAGTAAAATCTTATGCGTGCAAAAACGAGGGTCTATGCCCTTTATGTCAGAAATACGCCAAGCGATGGCATTCTTGTGCTTCTTAAGCACATCAACGAGAAGCTTCTTCTCCTCATCTTGAAGGTGTTTAGAAATAATAACGGAAAACTTGTCAGTTTCTTCTAAGAAAGCGTACTCAAGATGAGGAGGTAAATCCTTGAGCTCGGGCTCCGGAGGATTTCCGTTGGACGGCTTAATTTCCTTAACTTCTTCAACGTAAAGATCTTTTGGAGGGAGATATGGAGTCGGATCCTCATTCAAAAGATTTTCAAGCAAAAGAATATCTCCCTCGACATCGATATCAGATTGATCAATTTTCGGTGAAACTGATTCAGCAGAAAGACAAGTCTCGATCTCTTCCAAGATGAAATCACTTCCCTCGAACGGAGTGAGGGAAGGGGAAGAGTCAGAAACAATAGGTTGAGAAGAAGGAGTGGGATTGCCACTCGAAGCATCATGAGAAAAACCGAGAAGTTCTTGAGAATACTCCTCCGAAACTTTATCAATAACATCGATTCAGTTAACGGACATGCAATCATTGGTGGAGGAGTATCTCGACATTTGGTCCAAGTTAAACATGACGGCTTCATTACCATTTCGCAAGGTGATTTCTTCATCGTAAACATCAATCAAAGCACTACCGGTCCTTAGGAAACCTCTCCTGAGAATGAGAGGAACCCTTGGATCGGCATCAAAATCGAAAATCACAAAATCAGCGGGGAAATGGAACTTTCCAACATTGACGATGACATCCTCGGCTATTCCAATGGGACGAGAAGTAGATCGATCGGCGAGCTCGAGGGTCATGCAAGTAGGAGTAGGATCGGGAAGAGACAATTTCTTCCACATCGATTTAGGCATAAGGTTAATGCTAGCACCAAGATCGGCCAAGGCGAAGCATTGAACCATCCCCGGGTAATTACACGGAATTAAGAACTTGCCGGGGTCTCCAAGCTTTTCGGGAAGCTTTGATTGGCTCTGAACAGTTAACTAAAACTGACCAAGGATTTGGTCAACTAAAGCCAAACAATTGAGCCAATACTAAACCAAGGAGTATAGAATATCCCCGGGTCGTTATGTCCCGACGAGGTGTGAATGGTATACAAAACGGATTTGTGATCGGGTGATTTTGACTGGGAATGAGATAATAGTGATTTAAAACTAAGGAAATATAAAGAAAATGATTCAAAGGATTAATATCAACAAACACGTAAAATCAAATATCCTAGAAACGTTTTAAGACCTAAAAACGTACGTTTACATTTAAATAAACGTCTACGTACAAAAATAAAAGTGAAAGAAGAGCAGTATTAATCCCTAGGGTATGAAAATTATATTTTAACAAACCTAATGAGAAAAGAAAATTATTGGAAAAAGAAAATTAAATATTAGACTATTAAATTAATTATTATTAATTAAAAACTAATTATTAATTATCTAAATTACACTAAATTATAATTAAATAAGAAATTAACCTAAATAAATGAAAAATTGATTTAGAAAAATCTAAAATAACCTAAAACTAATTTTAGAACTGAAAATATATTTATTAGACTATTTATGTATTTAATATTAATTAATTACTATTTAATAATTATTTAAAACTAATTTAAATTACTATAAATACTAAATGAACAATACTACAACGCTATAGGAACTTAAGAAAAATATAAAAATGGAAAGTGCTTTTTGAAAAAGCTGAAAAATAAGCCACTTGGCTTAAATAGAAGCTATCACTATTTTAAAATTGATGATTTTCTAAATTTTATTTTACAAAACTATTTTACTACTGAAAATAAGCAGTTTGGGAGCTTATGAGCTTGACAGATGAGCTTTTTGGCTCAAATGAAGATCAAAAGCTCTAAAGAGCTTTCAAACAGGAAACCAAAGAAAGAAAAAGTTGCAAACTACTTATGTGACAGGAAATGAGAGATTAGAACAAGAAACAAGCACAGGATAAGCTATAGAAAGCTAATAAGCAAATCCAAATTCCACAGTCAACCAAACACCCTGCAGTCAAATCTAAAAGCAATTCAAGCTTATGAAATAAGCTCAAAAGCCAAAATAAGCACTGGATATAGCAAGATGGTCTGGTGGGCTTTCAAAAAAGTCCAAGCTCACCAAGTGGGGTCCACTGGAGAGCTTATGAGGAGCTTATGAAAAGGCTGTGAACTCATTGAATTGCTCAGTGAGATACAAAATGGGACAAAGAAAAAGCTTCTAGCAGGCTTATTAGATAAGCTTGAAAGTGCAAAATAAGCACTGAACCACTTAGATTAGTGGATAGGCTTCACAAGGAACCAAATCTCACAAGCTAATGATTACTGGAAAGCTTTTTATGAGCTTGTGAAAAGTACTCACCTACACTGATGAGTCAGTGTAGGGAGTAAATTTGAGAAAACTTATTGAACATAATAAGCAATCATAATAAGCATAAAAATGAAAATAAAAAGCATGCATAGCAAGAAGGCCAGATGGGCTTACAAAAGCAGCAATAATCACACACTAAGGTGCACTAACAAGCAATTCACAACCTCATGAAAATGGGTCAAACAGTTTAATACCCATGGTACAAGGCAAAACAAGGCACAAATAAGCACAAGTCAAGCTCAGAAATAAAATCACAAAAATATAATAAAATTAGTCCAAGTGATATTAGCAGCCTAAGATTAATATCCCAAAAGTTTAGAGCCTTAATCTAAAAATTGAACCCTAGAGAAAGTCTACCATTTTGGACAAAACAGGCAAGCATGCAATTTGACTTTATGAAACTTTGCAATGGTTTGCTTTGATGAACTTAGCACTGATTCTTATGATTGATTATGTAGTGTTAACCTATTAAAAGACTAAATTAAGCTAGAAAACTAACTAATGAACTACTAGGGTGGAGATGGAACTAAAAAATCCTCACAGTGAACTGTGAATGTGTGATCAAGGTTGATTTTGACTTATTGACAAACAAGGTCTGGTTTTAATGTTTGAAATGAGTTACTAGAACCTAATTGAGCATGTAACAACACATAACATTAAGCAAAACAACCTGGATGACCACTGTCACAGCAAATCCAAACAACCCTTTAAGAACTTGATTTGAAGGTTTTTAAAGCTACTGATGGAATTAGATCATGAAACTGATTTCTTGGAGTCTAATATGATATAACAAGCTTGAATAAACACATAAACCACAATAATAACAACAGAACACCAGCAATCCAAAGTATGCTAATTTCTATGAGATTTCTAGAAAATGAGTAACAAGTAATTCCACTAACAACCTAGCAAGATTAAACAATAACTTCACTTAAAAACACTAATTAAACACAAGAAACACAGAAAATGGCAATGATAAGCAAGTACACAGTTAAATGCAAAAGATTATAAAAAGACAATGAGCAATGCAAGCTAAACCAAGAACCAAGAACCATTCAACACACCTATAGGCTTCCCACGAAACCTCTAACCCACTGCCATCCTTTATAAACAGTGCTTCAGCTTGAATCTTCTTCTTCCTTGATTTTTTTTTTATTTTTCACCTATTTAATTCTATATTTTTATTTTTTTTGTTTTTGATCCTTAACTGATTTTAAGATTTCTAATAGCTTTTATAAGCTATATAAGGAGCTTATATTAGCCTAATAGTCCATAACAAGCACTGATAACAACATTAAGTGAAAATGAGAATTTTTAGTGAAAATGGCACAAACTGAATATTGAACTGAAACTTGAACTAGATGCTTAGAAAAGTTTTACAATAAACTGAATTTGCTTAATTTAACACTAGAAAGCTTAAAGATACAATTGAAACTGAAAATTACACTATTCGACACTACTTAACTAAAAAAAACTCAAATGCTCCACAAGCCTTCTCTTCTCTTTTATAAGGGTCTTCTAGGGTTTATGTGAACCTCTGAATTAATCCCACCACCAATTGGAGCCGTTGGATGAGTTAAACTCAATCTTGACCTTTAAATCTTTTTGGCGCCAAAAATGTTATAAGAAGCTGAGACCGTTTTAGTGGTGCAGGTGGAGAATTTATTGCTGGGGAAGGGTAGGTGAGACAATGAGGTGGCTATAGAGGTGGGGGTAGCCATGTGGAGGGGTGGAGAGTACCCTGGTTTTGGGGGATTTGGTTGGGGGGGAAGGTGGTCAAAGATGGGGGGTTGACTGAGGGGTTATAAAAACGGGGGAGTTATATTTGTTTTTGGGCCGGCGGTTTTGGGCTGGGTGAGCTGGGCCAGGGAAAAGGGTAAAGAGGTGTTGGGTTTAGATAAAAAGTTTGGTCCGTTTGGTGTTGTAATGTGTTTAAGCCCAAGGACCTAATGTGTAATATCCTGAAAGATGAGGGGCCTATTTTGGCAAGTTTCCCAAATATATTTAGGGGATCACTCTTGCCAATTATGGATAATAAAAGGACCATTTATGAATTTTACACTTTTAAATGCCCAAGTACCATTTTTGTAATTTACCAAAAGTTCAGGGACCTGTTCTTCCATTTGCCCAAAAATTCATTCAAGGACCAATTTTTGCAACTTAGAATATTTCAAGGACCTTGAATGATAAAACTCCACAATTTTGAACTTCAGGGACTAGTTTTGCCAATCTTTGAAAGTTGGGGGACTGAAACTGCCAATTATGCATACTTTGTTCGTTTTTCATTTGTTTTTAAACATTTTGCATTTGAGACATATAAAACACGATCCTTGGATATTTTCTGCATTTTGATGCGTTTTTGAGTGTTTTCAAATGTTTTTGCAGTTCAGATTGACCAAAAATGATGAGTGTTTGAGCACTCATCAATCCCCCACACTAAACTATTGCTAGTCCCTAGCAATCTTTTATGAAAATTTAATGGATTTTAAGTCTCTTTACCAAAAGCCATTACTTCTGGAGTTGCCAAATGTTTCAGTTCAAGTAAGAACCATGGTACACCGATAACCATATGATTTTGAGCAAACCACCAGCTTTCAACGGTTTTGATTTGTCTTTACCAGAAGTCGTTTGCTTCTGTACTAGCCAACTCTTAGATAAAATAAATCTTTGGTAAGCTGATTACCAATTATGGTTTTCCAACTGCCTTTACCACAAGCCATAACCTTGCGGGCTAGCCAACTCTTTTACTTTTTAGGATATGGTGAGTCGATTACCATACAATTTTTGGCAAATTGCAAGCCATAAACGGATTTGATTAATCTTTACCAAGAGTCGTTTGCTCCTGGATTAGCCAATCCTTTTGTCGGTTAGACATGGCGGACTGATAACCACAAAAATTTTGAAATAAAGTGAAAAATTTTTGAAAAATTTTGGCCAAAAACGGGGGTACTAGATGATATAATGTGATAAAATTCGCTAGAATTTCCCCCCCACACTTAGAATTGAATATTGTCCTCAATATTCAAAGTCCCGGCTATTATGCCGACTCTTTGAACGGAAAAAAGCAATATTCTAAGCTAACTGTGGAAATATTTTTCACTTTATTTATATTATACATACAAACACACATTTTTTTTTGAAATATACATATATACATTGCAAACAGCAGCAGGGGACGGCCACTCCCCCACACTTAGGTGTTAGAAAGTAGATAGAAGTCAGAGACATGGGTGAAAACCCATGTTGTGCTACTGTTTTTGTTCATCGAGTCGCTAGCTTGACTCGATCCCCGAATTCATTTGTCCTTGGGGAAAGTTTGGAGATCCGGGACAACCATGGATGGTATGTCCTCTCCAAAGTAATGTTTCAAACGATGCCCATTCACTTTGAAATTTGGTCCGTCATTTTGAGATAATTCGACGGTGCCATAAGGATAAACCTTTGCAATAGTGAATGGGCCAGTCCAACGGGTTTTCTATTTACCCGAAAAGATCTTTAATCTAGAGTTGAAAAGAAGGACTCGATCACCAACGTTGAAAACGCGGTTTTTAATCTTTGAGTCATGGAGCTTCTTTGTTTTTTCCTTGTAGATCAAAGAGTTTTCATAGGCCTGATCACGAAGTTCATTCAATTCATTCATTTGAACTTTTCGATGATCACCCGCAGTTTGGAGGTCGAAATTGGCATGCTTGATGGCCCAATAGGCTTTGTGCTCAAGCTCGATCGGTAGATGGCATGCTTTCCTGTACACAAGCTTGTAAGGCGTACACCCGATGGGTGTTTTGTAAGCTGTGCGGAAAGCCCAGAGTGCATCATCTAACTTTTCCGACCACGATGCACGATTTTCACCTACAGTTCTTTCCAAGATTCTTTTAATGCCTCGATTGGAAACTTCAACTTGTCCACTTGTCTGAGGGTGGTACGCAGTAGAAAGACGGTGAGTTACACCATACTTTTGCATGACTTTATCAAATTTTTCATTGCAAAAATGCGTACCACGATCACTTATTATAGCACGTGGAGTTCCAAATCGAGCAAAAAGAGCTTTTAAAAATTTCACAACAACTCGGGCATCATTTGTGGGTAAAGCTTTTGCTTCAACCTATTTTGACAAATAGTCAACAGCCATGAGTATGTACTTATTTCCATGAGATGACGGAAATGGCCCCATAAAGTCGATGCCCCATACGTCAAAGATTTCACAAACTTGAATTGCATTTTGTGGCATTTCATTCTTTTGTGAAATATTCCCGTAACGCTGACAAGTGTCACAGGATTTGACCAATTCCTGGGCATCCTTATAAATCGTGGGCCAGTAGAAACCGGAATCAAACACCTTTTTGGCAGTGTAGTTTGGATTATGGTGGCCCCCCGTGGGTCCAGCATGGCAAGCCTTGAGAATTTCAGTGGCTTCCTGACCATAAACACACCGCCGGATGACTTGATCGGCACAGATTTTGAATAAGTAGGGGTCGTCCCAGAAGTAATGTTTAACATCCTTGAAGAACTTATTCTTCAGTTGGGACGACATCCCTTTCACTATGAAGTTTCCCGCATGGTAATTTGCGAAATCAGCAAACCATGGGGTGGTAGAATCTCCACGAAAAGCAACCGCACTTAGTGTCTCGAGAGGAAATGTTTCATTTATTTCCTTTTTCTCGAAAACATCTTGGTGTGGGTTCCCTAATCGGGACAAATGATCAGCAGCTAGGTTCTCAGCTCCTTTTTTATCACGTATAATGATATCAAATTCTTTTAGGAGGAGAACCCAACGAAGCAATCTCGGCTTTGCATCTTGTTTTGCAAAGAGGTATTTGAGAGCCGAGTGGTCCGTATACACTACGCATTTGGTCAAGATCAAAGAAACTTTTCAAACGCATACACCACTGCTAATAGCTCTTTTTCAGTGGTGGTGTAATGACTTTGAGCTTCGGTCATTGTTTTGCTCGCATAGTGTATCGGCTGAAAGTGTTTGGTTTTGCGTTGCCCCAGGACTGCACCGATAGCAAAATCACTTGCATCGCACATGAGCTCAAATGGCAAGTCCCAGTCGGGGGCAACTAGAATCGGTGCCTCGGTAAGCTTTTTCTTTAATGTTTCAAAAGCTTCGATGCACTCCGGTGAGAAGATAAAAGGAGCATCCTTCTCAAGGAGATGGGTCAGGGGCCGGGCAATTTTGGAAAAATCTAGTATGAATCTACGATAGAATCCGGCATGACCCAAAAAATTCCTAATACCTTTGACGGAGGTGGGATGAGGTAATTTAGCAATGACATCAACTTTGGCTCTGTCAACCTCAATCCCATTTTTGGAAATCTTATGGCCGAGGACAATGCCCTCTTTGACCATAAAATGGCTCTTCTCCCAATTTTGACAAAGATTGGTGTCTTCACACTGTTTTAACATAGTTTCCAAATGGGAGAGACATGTCTGAAAGGAATTCCCAACCGAGAAGTCATCCATGAAGACCTCCATTGTTTTCCCGATCTTGTCAGAGAATATGGCCATCATGCACCTTTGAAACGTGCCAGGAGCATTACATAAGCCAAAAGGCATACGTTTATAAGCAAAGGTTCCATAAGGGCACATAAAGGTAGTCTTCTCTTGATCCTGTTGATCAATGGGGATCTGAAAATAACCCGAGAAACCGTCCAGGAAACAATAGTACTCGTTCCCCGCCAATCTCTCAAGCATTTGGTCCATGAAGGGTAGAGGAAAATGGTCTTTACGGGTGGCTTCATTTAGCTTGCGATAGTCAATGCAAACACGCCACCCCGTAACCAATCGAGTTGGAATCAACTCGTTTTCTTCGTTTGTGACAACAATAATGCCACCCTTTTTCGGAACACAATGAATGGGACTAACCTAAGGACTATCCGAGATGGGATAAATCAATCCGGCATCAAGAAGTTTTAGAACCTCTTAACCTCATGAATTTTAGGATTTACCCGTCTTTGATGTTGGACTTCCGGCTTGAAGTCATCCTCCATTAAAATTTTGTGAGTACAAAATTCTGGGTTAATACCCTTAATGTCGGAGAGTTTCCAAGCAATTGCTTGCTTGTGTGACTTCAAGACCTTTATGAGAGCAGTCTTTTCCTCCTTGCTCAAGTCCTTAGCAATTATGACGGGCAATTTATCATCACCCTCCAAAAATGCGTACTCGAGATGAGGAGGTAACTCCTTGAGTTTGACCTCGGGAAATTCATCTGTTTTCTCAACAGACTTGATTTCCTCGTTATGAAGTTCTACGGGAGGGAGGGGATAAGAATTGTCCTGATTCAACAATTTCTCAAGAAGAAGAAGATCTCCCTCCAGATCAATCTCATTGTTATCAATTCCATCTGGAACTGAATCACTTTTGAGAAAAGCCTCGACCTCTTCCAAAAGGAAATCACTTCCCTCAAACGGAGTGAGAGAAGGGGAAGAGTCAGAAATGATAGGTTGAGAAGACGGAGTGGAATCACCACCCGAAGAATTATGAACATAACCAAGAACTTCTTGAGCGTACTCCTCCGAAGCAACATCAATAACATCTATTCGGTTAACCGATTCAGAATCATAATTTGAGGAGTACCTCGAAGTTTGATCGAGGTTAAAAGTGACAGCTTCATTACCCACACGTAATGTGATTTCTTGCTCAAATACATCAATGAGAGCACGACCCGTTCTTAGGAATCCTCTTCCAACAATGAGAGGAACCCATGGATCAGCATCGAAATCAACAACCACGAAGTCAGCTGGGAATTGGAACTTTCCTACTTTCACAAATACGTCCTCAGCAATGCCAAGTGGATGAGATATTGAATGATCTGCAAGCTCAAGAGTCATGCAGGTAGGAGTGAGTTCCGGAAGAGAAAGTTTCTTCCATACTGAATAAGGCATCATGTTAATGCTTGCACCAAGATCGGCAAGGGCAAAGCATTCAACCATCCCTGGAAATACACAAGGTAGGAGAAATTTTCCAGGGTCTCCATGCTTCTCGGGAAGCTTCTTTAACAAAACTGCTGAGCAGTTCTCGTTAAGTGGAGTTTTTGCCATTTCAAACAGCTTTTCCTTGTTGCTTAACAAGTGTTTGAGTGTAGATGCAAACTTTAGCATCAGAATGATAGCATCTGAAAAGCTTATGTCAAAGTGTAATTCTTGGAAGATTTGAAAGAATTTATCCATTTGATGACTGGCTTTTTCTCAGAGCTTTTGTTCATTTAAGCGTGATGGGTAAGGAATAGAAGTTTTGGATTTAGGGGTCTCAGCCGGAGTTATTGGAGGTTCAAAGACAACTCCCGGCTTGGGTTTTGTTTTTGGGACAACCTGAAGATGGACGTGTGCGGTACTTTGTGGGATTGTAAAATGCACTTTGACCTTAGTCGCCTCAGGTTCACGTTCCACTACCTTTGGAAGGGAGGAAGAAGAGGTAGTAGGAATTGCGGGTTCATTGTATGAAGCACCACTCCTGGTTGTGATCGCCTTAGCATCGCCCCTCGGGTTAGCGATCGTGTTGCTCGGAAGTTTTCCTGAGCCCGAGGGTCGATCATTTAAAGAATTCTTGATCTCAGAAATCTGGCTGACCAATAACCTTTTCATTTCCTCTTGGGATTTCATGAATTGTTTTAATAACTCATCAGATGATGGTCCAGTAGGAACAATGGCTTGAGTTTGATTAGGAAAATTTTGACCTCGGTTGTTTTGATTAGGACCTTGGTTTTGAAAATTTCCTTGATTTTGGTTATGTCCATGAAAATTCCCTTGGTTGGAATTACCCTGACCTTGGTTTCGGTTAAAGTTTCCTTGGTTTTGGAAACCTTGATTTTGGAAACCTTGGTTCTGATTGTGGAAACCATGACCTTGATTGAAATTACCTTGGTTTTGATAACCTTGGTTCATTCGGTTTTGGCTTTGGAAATTTTGGTTACGGTTTTGAACATTTTGATTTTGATTAAAACCAGGAGGTCTAGGGTAGTGGTTAGGACGATAGTTAGGGTCCATCGGAGGACGGATTTGGTTACCTCCTTGATTGGAAGGACCGGCTATCGCATTAGCTTCAAAAAGGTTACCATCAGTGGCCATACAATTGTAATATGCGTGGGGGCCACCACAGGTAACACAGACTTCCACTTTTTTAACTTCAGCAGGAGAAGAAGTTTGTGGAAAAGAGACTTTCTTTTGGTTAGATAGAACCAAAGCTTGAATGGCTTCCGTGAGTTGTCAATCTTAGCATCGGTGCTAGATTGACTCACGTGCGATGAAGAAGAAGGACCAACACTTACTTGGGAAACAACCGGCTTGCTTCATGTAGTGCGGACCTTAGATTTGTTCTCGATGATCGCTAAAGCTTCTTTTGTAGTTTTACTCAGGAAATTACCTCCCGCGGAGGCATTAAGAGAATCCTGATCAGCTTGGCTCACACCATTGTAGAAAGTATCGAGTTGCATTAACTCGGAGAAACCATGGTGAGGACATTTGCGAAGCAATTCTTTGAAACGATCCCACGACTCACTAAATGATTCATCAAATTTCTGAGTGAACTTGATGATCTCATTTTTATGACTCGTGGTCTTGGAAGGAGGATAGAATTTATTCACAAATTTCTTAACCAAATCCTCCCATGTTTCAATTGACTGAGGGGGTTATTTTTCAAGCCAAATCCGGGCTTGTCCCTCGAGGGAGAATGGGAAAAGAAGAAGTTTGATTGCATCAGAAGGGAGATTCTTTTATTTGATGGTAGATGTAATCTTGTTAAACCATCGAATATTAGCATGAGGATCGTCCCTCTCAAAACCATAGAATTAAATTGAGGTTACAAGATTAAGTAACCCGGTTTTGAGCTCGAAACTATCAGCCACGATGGCTGGAACAACAATGGCATCTCCATAACCCTCGATGGATGCTTGGAGAAGCTCATTCATCGGAAGATCTGCCATGACGACAGAAGTGGGAGAAACAGTACGAATCTCAGATTCGACTGCGGGGGCAGAACGTCTACGTCGTCTTCGAGGAATTCTGGCAAGCTCACGTAATGGGCTTGTAGACCTAGAAGAACGAGTGCGCATGCACTAGAAAACAACTCTAAGATTTCTTAGAGCTGCAAGAATTATGAAAAATAGGAGGAAAAATCTTTTTGGGCTTTACATGTTTTTGGAATTTGAAAATACGATATTTTTGGGAATTGATCCGTCAAACGAATTAACTTCACAATTCTTTTTTTTATATGAAAATAAGAAAATATGAACAAGGTTATGGTAAATATACAATGAGTGAGTATCAAAGATCACTAATCTTCAAAACACGTTCAGATATGCAGCACACCTCCCCGGCAGCGGCGCCAAAATTTGATTGGCTCTGAACAGTCAACTAAAACTGACCAAGGATTTGGTCAACTAAAGCCAAACAATTAAGCCAATACTAAACCAAGGAGTATAGAATATCCACGGGTCGTTATGTCCCGACGAGGTGTGAATGGTATACAAAACGGATTTGTGATCGGGTGATTTTGACTGGGAATGGGATAATAGTGATTTAAAACTAAGGAAATATAAAGAAAATGATTCAAAGGATTAATATCAACAAACACGTAAAACCAAATATCCTAGAAACGTTTTAAGACCTAAAAACGTACGTTTACGTTTAAATAAACGTCTACGTACAAAAATAAAAGTGAAAGAAGAGCAGTATTAATCCCTAGGGTATGAAAATTATATTTTTACAAACCTAATGAGAAAGAAAATTATTGGAAAAAGAAAATTAAATATTAGACTATTAAATTAATTATTATTAATTAAAAACTAATTATTAATTATCTAAATTACACTAAATTATAATTAAATAAGAAATTAACCTAAATAAATGAAAAATTGATTTAGAAAAATCTAAAATAACCTAAAACTAATTTTAGAACTGAAAATATATTTATTAGACTATTTATGTATTTAATATTAATTAATTACTATTTAATAATTATTTAAAACTAATTTAAATTACTATAAATACTAAATGAACAGTAATAAATCCAAAAATGTTTCTATAAATACTACAAGGCTACAGGAACTTAAGAAAATATAAAAATGGAAAGTGCTTTCTGAAAAAGCTGAAAAATAAGCCAATTGGCTTAAATGGAAGCTATCACTATTTTAAAATTGATGATTTTCTAAATTTTATTTTACAAAACTATTTTACTACTGAAAATATGTAAGTTTAATAAAGACAAGAAATTTAGAACTTGAAAATAAGCAGTTTGGGAGCTTATGAGCTTGACAGATGAACTTTTTGGCTCAAATGAAGATCAAAAGCTCTAAAGAGCTTTCAAACAGGAAACCAAAGAAAAAAAAAGATGCAAACTACTTATGTGACAGGAAATGAGAGATTAGAACAAGAAACAAGCACAGGATAAGCTATAGAAAGCTAATAAGCAAATCCAAATTCCACAGTCAACCAAACACCCTGCAGTCAAATCTAAAAGCAATTTAAGCTTATGAAATAAGCTCAAATGCCAAAATAAGCACTGGATATAGCAAGATGGTCTGGTGGGCTTTCCAAAAAGTCCAAGCTCACCAAGTGGGGTCCACTGGAGAGCTTATGAAAAGGCTATGAACTCATTGAATTGCTCAGTGAGATACAAAATGGGACAAAGAAAAAGCTTCTAGCAGACTTATTAGATAAGCTTGAAAGTGCAAAATAAGCACTGAACCACTTAGATTAGTGGATAGGCTTCACAAGGAACCAAATCTCACAAGCTAATGATTACTGGAAAGCTTTTTATGAGCTTGTGAAAAGTACTCACCTACATTGATGAGTCAGTGTAGGGAGTAAATTTGAGAAAACTTTTTGAACATAATAAGCAATCATAATAATCATAAAAATGAAAATGAAAAGCATGCATAGCAAGAAGGCCAGATGGGCTTACAAAAACAGCAATAATCACACACTAAGGTGCACTAACAAGCAATTCACAACCTCATGAAAATGGGTCAAACAGTTTAATACCCATGGTACAAGGCAAAACAAGGCACAAATAAGCACAAGTCAAGCTCAGAAATAAAATCACAAAAATATAATAAAATTAGTCCAAGTGATATTAGCAGCCTAAGATTAATATCCCAAAAGTTTAGAGCCTTAATCTAAAAATTGAACCCTAGAGAAAGTCTACCATTTTGGACAAAACAGGCAAGCATGCAATTTGACTTTATGAAACTTTGCAATGGTTTGC
>LBNU01025961.1:37904-49478 GCA_014162995.1 Artemisia annua
GATGGGGGGTTGACTGAGGGGTTATAAAAACGGGGGAGTTATATTTGTTTTTGGGCCGAGGGTTTTGGGCTGGGTGAGTTGGGCCAGGGAAAAGGGTAAAGGGGTGTTGGGTTTAGATAATAACTTTGGTCCGTTTGGTGTTGTAATGTGTTTAAGCCCAAGGACCTAAAGTGTAATATCCTGAAAGATGAGGGGCCTGTTTTGGCAAGTTTCCCAAATATATTTAGGGGATCACTCTTGCCAAGTATGGATAATAAAAGGACCATTTATGAATTTTACACTTTTAAATACCCAAGGACCATTTTTGTAATTTACCAAAAGTTCAGGGACCTTTTCTGCCATTTACCCAAAAATTCATTCAAGGACCAATTTTTGCAACTTAGAATATTTCAAGGACCTTGAATGATAAAACTTCACAATTTTGAACTTCAGGGACTAGTTTTGCCAATCTTTGAAAGTTGGGGGACTGAAACTGCCAATTATGCAAACTTTGTTCGTTTTTCATTTGTTTTTAAACATTTTGCATTTGAGACATATAAAATACGATCCTTGGATATTTTCTGCATTTTGATGCATTTTTGAGTGTTTTCAAATGTTTTTGCAGTTCAGATTGACCAAAAATGATGAGTGTTTGAGCACTCATCAAGCTTCTTTAGTAAAACCTCGGAACAATTTTCGTTCAAAGGTGTTTTTGCCATTTCAAACAATTTCTCTTTATTATTAAGCAAATTCTTGATCATAGAGGCAAATTTTGGCATCAAAAGAATAGCATCCGCGAGACTTAAATCAAAGCGAAGATCTTGAAAATTTTGAAATTAGAACTTTTCCATTTGGTAGTTTGTTTTCTCGCGGTGTTTTTGATCGTTTAGATGAGAAGGATAAGGAAGTTTGACGGGACTCTCATTTTCAAAAATGAAATTTTCCTTTCCTTTAGACACATTTTCTTTTTCTTTAGACGGCTGGACAACCGGATCTTGGATGTTTTCGGTCCTTCCGTTATTAATAGGAAGTTCCGTATCCGTTGTCGCGTCGGTTTCACGGTCGGCTACCTTAGGAGGAAGAGAAGAAGAGGTAATCGGAGCCGTAGGTCCATCATATGAAACACCACTTCGTGTCGTGATCGCCTTAACATCGCCCCTCGGGTTTGCGATCGTGTTGCTTGGAAGAGTCGCGGTACCTGAGCCCGAGGGTCGATCATTTAAAGACTTCTTAAGGTCGATCATTTCCTTAATCAACATTCTAGTTGTTTCTTCTTGGTTTTTATTGAAAGTTTGTTGGTTCTGATTTTGAAGAAGTAGTTGTTTCAACAACTCATCCGTGGGTGATTGATTTTGAACAACTCCTTGATTTTGATTGAAATTTTGCCCATGGTTGTTGTTATTGAAACCTTGATTTTGAAAATTTTGATTCTCATAATTCTGAAAATTTCCCTGATTTTGATTCATATTACCATGATTAGCATTGAAATTTCCTTGATAATTCCCTTGGTTTTGATTCTGAAAGCCTCAGTTTTGATTTTGATTATAACCATTATTCTAAAAACCTTGATTAGCACGAGTTTGATTCATATTGACTTGATTACGGTTTTGGCCTTGGTTTTGATTTTGGTTATTAAATCCCGGTGGTGGTCCAAGGTAATTATTGGAACGGTAGCTGAGGAGATTACGGTCTCCTTGGGGTTGGTAAACGTTACCACCCGTATGAGCAACATACACATCCTCGTACCCACAAGCCCCGGTGGCTGGACACTCGAAATAGGAATGAGGGCCACCACATGTTTCACAACCATGGTTAACAACGTTTACTTGATTTGGTGTTTTATCAATAGAAATTAAGTCGACTTTTTTGTTAAGTGCGGCGATAGCATTCATGATTTCATCATTGTTTTTGTTATTGGACGTTTGAAGTTTGCTTCGAGAATTTCTCACGCGTGCTTTGTTTTCAATGATACCGAACGCCTCTTGAGTGTTACGAGCCAACAAATTTCCACCAGCTGCAGAATTGAGTGAATCTTGATCGGCAAGACTCAAACCATTATAAAAAGTATCGATCTGATGCAAGTCTGAGAACCCATGATTCGGACATTTTTCAAGTAAATCTTTGAATCGATCCCAAGCTTCGCTGAACGATTCATCAAAAGCTTGTTGGAACCGGAAAATTTGAGTTCGGAGATTAGAAGTTTTAGAAGGAGGATAGAAATGATTGATGAATTTGTTTGCTAGATCACTCCAAGTATGAATCGAATTCGGGGGCTCTTTTTCTAGCCAAGTTCGGGCGGCTCCTTTGAGTGAAAAGGGAAACAATTTCATCTTAACCACATCAAAAGGAACTTGATTGATCTTAATTGTTTCAGCAATGTTGGTGAATTTCTAATGTGAATATAAGGATCTTCGTGATCAAAACCGTGAAAGGATATACCCGTGATAAGATTGAGTAACCCGTAATTAAGTTCGAATTGGTTTGCGGTGATATCGGGAATCACGATGGCCCTCCTAACACCATGGAAGGGTGATTGGATTTGTTCTTCCATCGGACGTAAATCATAAACCGGTTGGGGTCCCACCGGAGGGATCCCGTTTTGTTATGCACCACCCAACGGCGGGGGTACAACATTTTGACCGTTATTGTTCATTTCCTCAACGGTTGGGGAACGAACATGATTCGTGCTAATATCGTCGAAGTTATTCAAACTCGAAAAATCAACCCGATGATTAAGTCGAATAATCCGTTCGGGATCCGAAAGTGGTGAAAGAATATCGTTAGACGAAGAACGGGTGTTCATACACCAAGAATAAAGTAAAAATTTAAAAAGTTAAAAGGAAAAAATTAATTTTAGAAAGGAAAATATTTTTGGGTTTTTATATATAAGAAAACTTAAAAATCACAATATTTTTTGGTTTTTATATTTTTATAATATTTTTTTGTATTTTTAAATTTTAATAAAAGCGATAACTTCCAAAGGAAGGTTCTTCAAAACACAAATTAAACGAACGAACGACGAAATCTTAACAACGCCTCCCCGGCAGCGGTGCCAATTTGATGGAGTGAGTTTTGGTAGTATAGAGTAGTTTAACCAAAGAAACACTCGTTAAAGTAATTCCCCGGGTCGTTTTCCCAACGAGGCTTGAATTCGATCTTGTCGGGTCAGTTTCATAAATCTTGTGAAGTGAATGAGGATAGAAGAAAGGATTTTGGGTTTTTTGATTATACTAGAAAAGGCATTTAAAATGCAATTAAAGGAAAGAAAAACAAGAGAACGATGAAAAAGGAACAAACAAATAAAACAAACATTTAAATAGAACGCAAATAAACTCAACACTACTAGTTTTTAAAGAAAAATAAAAGCGGTACTAGTCCTACGATTGCAAATTAAGTTTTTCTAAATAATAATAGATGAAAGAAAAATAACGTAAAGGGAAAATTATATTTTTGGCTTTTTGATTTTTAGAACTGAAAATTGATTTGAGAACTAATTAAAAGAAAATAAAAGAAGTAAAAGAAGTGGCAAATTAATTATAACTAAACTAGATAAATGATAAGCTTGTTTAAAAAGTTTACTTGTTAATAATCTAATTAATAATCTCGTTAATATTAAGTCCTTACTTGATAAATTTAATAAAAACTCGGCCTAGTTTCGGTTATATTTTATAACGTAAAGACCTCACTCGATAAACGATGAGGTAATGATTATCAAACTCGATAATCTTTGCTAACTCGCCAAATAAAGGATACTCGAAATCAAGGAACAATACTCGACACAAACTAAGACAATAAACCTTACTCGAAAAAAAAAAAACTAAACTAAAAAAAATAGTTACTCGACAAAGAACTACTCATACTCGATAAATATGCACACTGCTTACTCGAAAATATTACAAAGTATACATACTCGAAAACATTGACAAATACTTTACCTTATATTGCAATTTAGTCCTTACTAAAATTAGTTACTCGATAAACATAAAGACATTACTTGACAAAATTATAAAAAGACAATACTCGATAAAAGTTTTAGCAAAACTGCATACTCGATATATAAGAAAAATATTACTTTACTCAAAATTGCTACTTAGTCCCTACTAACAAAAAATCAATACTCGATAATTTATTTGAGATTGCAATACTCGATATAATCCTAGAATGTTAACTCGATAATATATTTTTTTTTTCTTTAAAACCATACTCGAAAACTTTAAATATCCTTACTCGATAACTAGAAAAAATAATCATTACTCGATAAAAAAAACTACAAAAGCTTACTCGATAAAACTAATGCTTACTCGATAACCCGAGATTTTAGGAGTCCTTACTCGATAAAATCATCCCATACTCGATAAAATACGTAACAAAACACTATTTTGATCCAAAATAAACCCTTAAACAAGCGTTTTTCTCCAAACTTTAACACTAAACAAGCTAATATTACCCTAAATGATAAATCCCACCAACAAAAACAAGATTATAACAACTAAAATATAAAGATTTCTAGAGAGAGAAAGTATTTAGAGAGAGAAAGCTAAAGAAAACACATACTAAACATGAGGAAAATTCAATTGCATACCCTTTTTTTTGTGCATACCAAAAGACNGGTCGGAGGCGACGGCGGAAGAGTTTAGGTTTGTTAGGATCGAATGACAAAGGCTCTTGATACCATGATAGTTAGAGATTTGTGATAATATTCAACCGATTGTCTTTCTCATAGATGCCAACAAAGGCGTACAATATATAGGGGAGATTACAACTCTATTATGGGTAAATCCCATAAATCAAGGACTATACTAATTACATTTAATTAGGAGATAACACTTAATCACCAATATTATACTAATTGATTTGGTATTATCTTTGTACACGTCTAACAAAAGAAACGTAAAAAGGAAAATTATATTTTTGGTCTTTTTGATTGATTAATGAAAATGATATAAAGGCTAATTAGAAAGAAATGAGTAAAAGAAATAGAAAACTAATTATTATTAAACTAGAAAAGTTTACTAGATGACGCTACTAGATAAAAAGATACTAACTTTTTATATAAAAATCCTTACTTGATAAATTTATAAAAATTTAGTAACGTTTAGATTTTATAAGATTAAGACCTCACTCGATAACGATGAGGGGTGATTATCGAACTCGATAATCTTGGCTAACTCTCCAAATAAAGTGATACTCGATAAACAAAGAAAAGCTAAACTCGACAAAAATAAAAAAAAGCTTACTCGATATATAATAAACGAAAAATCTTACTCGACAAATTAAGATATAAAATAAAAGAAAAAGAGTTACTCGATAACTATTTCACAATCCTAACTCAATGACGTAATTGACATTTTAGATACTTTGTGAATTTGTCCTTACTTGATATAATATTAGTAAACCATACTCGGAATTTTTGAGACTTAAACTATAGTCGATAGAATCTGAAAAAGTCACATACTCGATAAATACATATACTCGATAAAAGCAAAAGACACGTACTCGATAAAAAAATAAAAATAAACTAGATACTCGATAAAACTGAAAATGGATACTCGATAGAACTAAAAATTACCCAATACTCGATAAAAAAAAATGGCATACTCGATAACTAAAACAAATACTCGATAAAAGCTAAATTTTAGGAACCATACTCGAAAATCTTAGATCATACTCGATAAAACCGTACTAAACTCGATAAAAACCGTAACAAATCACCATTTTGATCCAAAATAAAGCCTAAGACTAATGTTTTTCAACCAAATTTATTACTAAACAAACTAGTTTAACCAAAAACAATAAATCCCACCAATAAAAACAAGATTTTGACAACTAAAAATTAAAGATTTCTAGAGAGATAAAGCTTTAGAGAGAGAAAGTTAAATAAAACACATACTTCATTAATAAAATTAAGACTTGACAAAAATTAACTCTAGGACTAACCAACCTCTCAAATGAGGCTTACATCTCTATTTATAGGCTAGGGGCTAGGGCTTCTATAATCTTTTACATTGTTGCACATTTAGCCTCTAGACCTTTACACAACATGAAATTCAAGCTTAAAACATTATAAAATGTAACTAATACAACTTAATATTAAACGTAACGACCGAGAACGTTCCTAATGCATCTCTTGTAACTTGGAGGATTCGAGTAGACTTTTCTTCCGAAGTTCTTCAAAGGATAAAATTGACCACTTGCCGAAACTTGGATGACTTTACGTGTCAATGTCTTCGGACTTCAAATAAAGGTCTCTTTTGTCGTTCTTTGAATTTCCAAGGATTTGAATTGTCATTTTGGGCTTTTCTTAAATAGATTGCTTCATCGGCTTAGGCTTTTGACACTTTTCCAAATCTCGTGCTCGTTTGAGGCTTTTTGGTTGTTTTTTGGTGCTTTTAGAGAATATCCACTCCTGCACGATCACAAACACCAAAACACACTTTTCTTTGGCAGTTGTTAGCAATATTAGTCTATTTGGGTCGTATTTGGCCATGAAAAAGGTATGTGAATTAACACATACCATGTACCTGTAGTGAGAGATTTTCCCGAGGTGTTTCCCAAAGACTTACCTGGTCTTCCACCAGTTCTCCAAGTCGAATTTCGAATTGATTTAGTGCCAAGAGCAGCACCTGTGGCAAAAGCACCATACCGTTTAGCACCCTCCGAAATGAAAGAGCTATCCGAACAACTAAAAGAGCTGTCGGATAAAGGATTCATTCGCCCGAGTTCCTCATCTTGGGGAGCTCCGGTATTGTTTGTCAAGAAGAAGGACGGATCATTTCGGATGTGCATCGATTATCGGGAACTAAACAAGCTGACTGTGAAGAATAGATACCCACTACCTCGCATCGATGATTTATTTGACCAACTACAAGGGTCAAGTGTGTACTCGAAGATTGACTTAAGATTCGGATTAACCAACGCACCAGCAGTATTTATGGACTTAATGAATCGAGTATACAAACCATACTTGGATAAGTTCGTGATTGTATTCATAGACGACATTCTCATTTACTCTCGCAATCAAGAAGAACATGCCAAACATTTGAAAACTATACTTGAACTACTCAAGGCAGAACAATTGTACGCAAAATTTTCAAAATGTGAGTTTTGGATCTCGAGCGTGCAATTCCTTGGACACGTCATTGATAACAAGGGCATTCATGTGGACCCCGCAAAGATAAAAGCTGTTAAAGAGTGGTCATCCCCCACCAACCCTACAGAAATCCGGCAATTTTTAGGACTTGCTGGGTATTACAGGAGATTCATTGAAAATTTCTCCAAAATCGTGAAGCCTTTAACGGAACTGACACAAAAGGACAAAAAGTATGAATGGGGAGAGAAGCAAGAAAAGGCTTTTTAACTCCTTAAACAGAAGCTTTGTGAAGCCCCTATACTAGCACTACCAGAAGGCAACGATGGGTTTGTGGTTTATTGCGATGCATCACATCACGGGTTAGGTGTTGTGTTGATGCAGCAAAGCAAAGTTATAGCATATGCTTCTCGACAACTCAAGAAGAATGAGGAAAACTACACAACACACGATTTGGAGTTTGGAGCAGTAGTTTTCGCTCTCAAGATATGGAGACATTATCTCTACGGTACCAAGTGTACGGTGTACACCGATCACAAGAGCTTGCAACATATCCTTGACCAAAAGGAGCTAAACATGAGACAACAAAGATGGCTGGAATTACTTAGTGATTATGATTGCGAAATTCGCTATCACCCCGGAAAGGCCAATGTCGTGGCCGATGCTTTAAGCCGGAAGGAACGTATTAAACCTCTCCGAGTACGATCGTTAGGAATGACGATTTGTTCACCACTACCCGCACAAATCTTGCAAACACAAACTGAGGCTCTTAAGGAAGAGAACCGGCCCGATGAAAAAATTTATGGTATGCTAGAAAGTAAAAATGGTTTTGTGAAACGAACCGACGAAACCTTGTGTTATGGAGATAGAAGTTGGATTCCGCATTTTGGAGGTATTCGAGACCTCATCATGCACGAGTCACATAAATCCAAATACTCCATTCACCCTGGAGCCAACAAAATGTACCAAGACCTCAAGAAACTATACTGGTGGCCAAACATGAAAGCCGACATTGCCGAGTATGTCGGAAAGTGCTTAACATGTTCAAGAGTCAAGGCAGAATGTCAACGACCATCTGGATTACTTACTCAACCTGACCTTCCTATTTGGAAGTGGGAACGAATTACTATGGACTTTATCACTAAACTCCCACGAACGACTGCTGGTCTAGATACCATTTGGGTTATCGTTGACCGACTCACGAAATCTGCTCATTTCTTACCTATACGGGAGACCGATGAGGTAAGCACACTCGCCTATTTATACCTGAACGAAATTGTGACCCGACATGGGGTACCCATCTCAATTATCTCTGATAGAGATAGCCGTTTCACTTCAAACTTCTGGCAATCACTGCAGAAAGTTTTAGGCACGCGCCTAGACATGAGCACCGCGTACCATCTACAAACGGATGGGCAAAGCGAGAGAACAATACAAACGTTGGAAGACATGCTGCGAGCATGCGTGATTGATTTCGGTAAGGGATGGGATAAACATTTTCCGTTAGCCAAGTTTTCATACAACAACAGCTATTATGCCAGCATTAAAGTGGCACAATTCGAGGCACTTTATGGTAGAAAGTGCAGATCTCCAATTTGTTGGGCCGAAGTTGGTGAAGCTCAGATCACTGGACCTGAGCTAATCCTTGAGACTACAGAAAAGATCGTTAAGATCCGACAACGACTACAAGCTGCCAGGGATAGGCAGAAAAGTTACGCTGATGTGAGACGAAAGCCAATGGAATTTCAAGTTGGAGACAAAGTCATGTTGAAAGTATCACCCTGGAAAGGAACTGTCTGCTTTGGAAAGCGCAGAAAACTAAACCCCCGATACATTGGACCCTTCAAAATCCTGGAAAGGATTGGTTCTGTGGCTTATAAACTTGAATTACCGGAAGAACTCAGCCGTGTACACGATGTATTTCACGTTTCAAACCTAAAGAAGTGTCTTTCTGACGAAACTCTGGTAATACCGCTGAAAGAGATTCAGCTTGATGAGAAACTTGCCTTCACGGAAGAACCCATAGAGATTATGGACCGTGAAGTGAAACGATTGAAACACAGCCGCATACCCATTGTCAAAGTTCGTTGGAACTCCCAAAGAGGACCCGAGTATACATGGGAGCGCGAGGACAACATCCGCGCCAAATACCCACACCTGTTCGCCGAGAACACCCATGACACCACAAAAGCTTAAATTCCGGGACGGAATTTGAATGACGGGTAGGTACTGTAATATCCTGCTAAAAACCCAATTATTAGGAAACACTAAACTTTAAGTAATTATGTATTACTGTTCATACACCCATTTTTAGGCAAAATTTTAAACTTTTGTTTACACTATGCAACTCTGAATCATTATGTGCTATGTGATTCACACTTACCTTGAAGGAGCTCACACGCAACCCACAATGACCTGGACAAGGTACAACACAACTATGGATCAGTTTTGATCACAAGTGCAACACTTTGCACTCACAACAACCACATATGAGATTTCTACCTCAGTGGACCCCACAATAACAAGTACGAATTACAACACACATTTATGGGACCCATATCCCTCCTGGTGGGCCCCACAATACTCACATAACTGGAATACATCTCTGTGGACCCCACAACACTCACACAACTGGAATACATCTCTGTGGGCCCCATAATTACCAAATATATTATAATATTCACTGTAGGACCCACATTATTCACAAGTGGGCCCCACATAATGGGCCCCACAACACTCATTGGGCTTACACTAGCCCATTAACACTACACGAATCTTATTTAAACATCAAATGGGCCTAAGGAACTCACAAGCCCATTAACGGCCCAAATCCAATAACAAATAAATCATACGAATTCGAATGTGTTCACACGTTTGGTTTAGCCTTTGTTTTCGTGGTTCTTACACACAACACATGGAACAAAATGCATCACCTCATTCTTTGCACTCAAAAGAATCGAGATCAACAAACATCTCATCAAAATACGTACAAATGAATAGTAAATAAAGGGCCTTTGGTAGCAAGGTCACACATTCACAAAAACGTACACAACTTTGGTCACATATTGCAACCATTATTTCGACCTATACATATTTGTTTTTGGTCACGTTATATTCGTTTGGACCTATAAGCGTACCATAACCTCTACAAACTTCCTAAATGACTCACAAGACCTTATAACCTAATCTATAACTCATCTCAACACCCCTAGACTTCAACTCGATCACCAAGCGACCTCTTGGTCACGTTAACAACATCAAACGGACCCTTTGTTATTCTGCTACCAAACACACCCTTGAAACGAGTTTACACTTGAACTCTTGACTCCCAAAGCACCACAAGACTTCACAACACTCCCTAGACTTACTCGTATACAAGTACTCGAAATAAATCAATCATCTAGAAGCCCTATCCTCGTCACCCCTTAAACCGACTACATACACACATGGAACTCGCAACTTGCAACCAATCAACCTATCCTATGGCCTAATCTACTCATTATCCCCTGCCATATTCTCTTTGTCTACCACAACTGGTCGCTATCCTCAGATATTACTCCCCCATGCAAAAGAAATCCCACGTAAAAACTCTGACACACTTCTTTTCTTTACTGCTTGATACCGAGAAGAAAAGGAGGAACCACAAGCTCATCACAAGCTCATACAAACTCACCTTGAGTCTTCCTAGATCCTTGGTGTGCCATCTATCAAGTTATAAGCTCACAAGTCCTCACTTTGATCTCTACAACTCGAATCACCCCACCTTTGAAGGTGTAGTAAGTGTTCTCAAAAGACTTAGTTTATTTTCAACTCATTTCATGTTTTCCATTCGAGTAAATCACAAATACTTTGGTCTTGTCATTTGAAATTCATACGTATAACCTATATATATATTTTTGTGCAAACTCATTCTTTGGAACCTAGACAATCGAGCTATACAAATCTCACACCCTCACAAGCTCATATAAGCTGCTTCACAAGCCCATTTTGTAGCTACTCTACTCGTTCACAGACAAATGCACTATTATTTGATACACTAGGAGAACTGGCAAACTCCTCACCCAAGGGCAACTTATACTGTGTTGATGCCATTACACGGCTCACATACTTGTTAACGTTGTGTTCATGAGACTTATGGCAATAAGCATACGGAACAAACTACTATACACCTGTGAAATACTTGAATGTGTTCATCTGATTTTAATTACAAACGCTATAGATTCACTAAACAATTTTGTTGACTTTTTAGCATGTATCTCAGGTAATTGAAGAAAGCTCAGGAGGCATGGAGTGGGCATTTGACCTTGTGTCGGTGGTGTAATATTAACAAACAGTCATTTTCAACTAATAATGTGATGTAATAACTATTGAACATCCTTGCACTTGAATTCAATAATATGAACTTAAAAACGTCTCTTTGAGTCGTTTTCTATAATTATGACTGTGATCCTCTACGTAACACCCAGATTAAGTCTTCCGCTGTTAAACAAATTTTTGGGGGTGTTACA
>LBNU01025962.1:5758-20057 GCA_014162995.1 Artemisia annua
TCTAATAGGTCTAAAGGTGGAAGGAAGATTCTTTTTGTATTTTTATATTTTTTAGAAAGCAAGTAAAATCTCGGTTTTTAGAGGAAGGGCGGAATTAGTTGCTAGTCAACTAACCCAAGTTTACTACTTATGCAAATTAAAATAAAATAAATATCTAAACTATTGTGGTTGTGAAAACAATATAGAGAAAGTTGTGTTTACTTAGATTTCATTACTCCCTAACTATCTTTTACCGGTTAATTGATATGTATGTTACTTGTGTGGATGAAGGGTGTATTCCTAATAACTCACCGAGTGGCATACATATTTCTCCAATTCTATGAGCTCTTATCTCGCCCTATGCCATGCACGGCACAACCATAGGGGTTGTAAACAGTGGCTCATGCGTTAAATACTACCTTAATAGCCTAGTATGCCTTGGCTACATGTTTCCCAAGACGTTCAAGCACGTTACCATGAAGGAGGTTGGCCAGTTTTCTTGAGCCTAACATTGATGGAACAATCATCCCAACAAACAACAACATACACCAATTAACCAATAATTAATAGTTAGGTTTCATTAGATCTAAGCAAACACTAGAGAATTTAGCTACACTTGTTAATTAAAAGACAAGCAAAAGAGATAATCAACCAACACATAGACATATTGATTGAATTAAAGTGAAGACTTATCTTTAATTAAGCATGAGGGTTCCAAGGGTTGGAAACCCTAAAAAGTACAGAAAATTCGTCTTTAGGGTTTGCCCTAAAAGTTCTCCACAAAGTTCCACACTAATGAATGAAAATTAGAAAACTATATATAGATTTTACACTCTAACGGCGTCAGGTTATAAGGGCTGACGCCGTCAGCTCGCCGCCATTAAGTTTCTCGGATGGCCTAGATCCACTTTTGACGCCGTCACCTTATAAAACCTTCTGGGCCGTCACTCTTTAACTTTACTCCTGACGGCCTATATTTCCTAACACCTGACGGCGTCAGGTGTTAAATCCCAAATTTTTCTCTGGCCCGTCATTTGAAAATTGGATTCCACTCTTTTGTCAAGACTTTCTGACGGCGTCACCTTGTGACTTCTGACGCCGTCAGGTTGTAAATCTTCATCTTTTGAGACTTTGTCGTTTTCTTCACTTTTATGCTCCAAAAACGTCTGAATATGCATGTTTTCCAGAATTCTTCTCAAAAGTACCTAAAATGACAAAAGGAACGATTTAGGGCAATATTTGATCACATTTATAAGAATTAGGGCTTAAATGACCCCCTAAAAGCATAACACTTTTTGTCTCATCAACCGCTAAGATAGGTAAACCGCTGGTACAGTAACCGCTGACAATTAACCACTGACAGAGTAACCGCTAGTAAAGTAACCACTGAAGAGTAAACCGCTGATGTAATGACTGCTGATACTTAACCGTTGGAATAGTAACCGCTGGACAGAGTAACCGCTAGTAAAGTAACCACTACTGACTTAACCGCTGAGTAGTTAACCGCTGTGAGTAAACCGCTAACACAGTACAAAGTACAGCGTAATGCTCGCCCCACTACTTGTACTTAACCGCTATTACTGACTGCTAAACACCCAAACTAACCGCTGTGAAGTAAACCGCTGAAACAGTACACAGTACAGCGTAATGTTCGCTCCACTACTTGTACTTAACCGCTACCAGTAACCGCTAACTACCCAAACTAACCGCTGTGAAGAATACTTTAACGTGGAGCAAACCGCTGGCAAGAAAAAGTTCCAAAACCCATTCGTACACTTCACAAACGTTAGATATAGTCCAACCAACTGATAAACTAGATGAATCTAACCTTTCTAATCCTAGAAGTACAAGAAAGATCATAAGAAACACCACGAACGAGCACCAAAATGAGTAAAAACCACCCTAAATGAGTAGAAACCAAAACAAACCATACACCACAAGTTCTATGATCCCTAGGATGTAACCATGGCTCTTGATACCAATTTTAGGATACTAGATAAGCTCATAAACATGTTTATACTTGTGTAAAATATGGGTTGGATCCAAGTGAAAAAAGAAAGAAAGAAATCTAGAGGAGAGAAGTTAGAGGAGAGAAAGAGATGAAGCCTGGAAGGAGAAACAAAAAAAGAAAATTAGAATTCATGAGGAGGGCTTACCCTCTTCAGGGATGGAGGAGGGGTTGTATATACATGGTTTTTGCCACTTGGCGTGCCACTTGGGCTTGCGGATCAGGTATACAGTGGGTAAAGACCCGTCCTTCTTCCGCGAACTAATCTAATTCTAAACTACGTATTACTATCTAATGTAACTACTACGAGCTAAACAATGCTTAATCATATCTGAGGTGACCGAATCTTTCTTATACAAAAATCGTATTCCTAACAGTTGGGAATGCAACCATGTGAAGTCAGTGAGAGATAAAAGGTGGGAAAAGTGAAATGACTAAAATACCCCGTACTGGAATAGTAACCAACGAGAATTTTTTTACTATCATTAGCGGAAGGGACACAACTTGGTACAAAAAGTAAACAGAAATGGCATAATTTGCCAAAAAAAATAAAAAAATAAAATTAAAAAAAAGTCTAGGAGTCATAGGGTGAAAAATTAGGATACCACATGGACATTTTTTTGCAATTTACCATTTTTATTTTTATTTTTTAACCTTTAAATTGATAAACATGAAAAAATATATTTTTTTTTCTAAACTTTTTTATCATTATGTTGTAAATATGCAAATAATTAACATGGAAATTAGAGAATTGAAAAAGAAAAAAAAACAATAACAACTATAATAACTTTAGTAAATAAAGACTCAAGATTAGAATCACGAAAATGTTACATTTGTCTTCGAGTATGAATATCTCCTTGGTGCGTTGTCGACTTGAATAAATGTCTCCCCTTGTAGATACGATATCACTTCTATACCTCCTCCATTGTGGGTAATTTGACGCTATTGGGCAACTTTCTTTTAGTGTTAGATTCATGAAATGATTGTCCATCACGCGTGCAACAACTATGGGGCCATTTTCTTCTGACTCATGTGGACCGGAACAAAGCAAAAAAATGTGTAGTACTGATTACACCATTTTATACTATGGATATGAATACAACTAGTCTCTTATACAATGAAGCAATTACTAACCCTGTATGCGGCATGGACATCCATTTTTCCATTGGGGCAAAACCAGTTCCCGAAATATCCAAGGTGATCCAAACGTTTTCAAAGCCATCAATACCTTATATATCCATGTAATTTTGCTCGTGATACTTTAACTCTTGCAACATATGTTGTCAAATTATGGGCCACATATTTTGCTCGAGATCAACACTGACGGCAACTGATTGAAATCCAAAGTTTCCATCATGTATCACATCATTTACACTTGTGGTGTAACAATGGTAAATATATTAAATATGATTGATTAAATGTTTTATCACAGGTTATTGGTTTAAATCTGAGACTTTTGTAGAGTCTGAATAACTGTGTCAATGAGGATCTATGGTTGGTGTAACAAACTTATTAGTTCTTTTTTACTTGGTGAACAAGAAGTTGATGAATTGAAACTAATTCGGGATTATATATCCCTTTTAACTTTGTTAAAAGACTTCTTCTGATAATCGCCGACTGTTGTTGATGAACTTCCTTGAATTTTTGCCCTTCATTATCATAAGTAGGATCATCTTCCTGCATAGCATGTGACCATGGAACAACTAGTGTTCTCCAAAAACTATCAATATAATCTAGTGGAATAGACATACCTGCAATCATTAAAAGTAAATCATATAAGTTACTGATGCATTATATAATTTTTTAAGGTTGGACACCTTAGATGGATTTTGCTCATTTATAGTTGAAATTATACTTTGACAATTCTTCCACTACAAAAAATTCATCTCACGTAAGTCGCATAGCATAAGCGTGACCCTCCAAAGTCACGACATATGGAAGATTGTGCTCATTGCAATCCACCATCAACGTCCAAATATTATGTGTTTTATAATATGTACCACCAATTTGAATGGACATTTGGTTTTAACAATATTGGTATCCCATTGAATATCGATTTCTACATACAAGATTTATATTTGTTACCTTTTTAAAACATAAGTTCGATTTTGAAAAAAAAAATATGGCTCTGGTTTTGCTTCTTTGTTTAATAGTAACAAAACCGAGCACGCAGGCTAAATTTTGCGCCCAATTAACTTGGGTTACCAAAAACAATACTTGTTATAAAATAATCGCATACATCCAGTTAGAAGTATACGGTGGATTAATTGGGTCACTGATCCAAATATTGCTTGTAGCGTTCCATATTGTTATTTTTTATCTGATCCTCCTGCTAGTGCTCTTAATTGTTTTGCCATTAAAAAACATTTTATACATTATCTTCCAATAACACACAAATGATGAAATATCATATATTCATAGATGAAGTCGGTGTATAAATTAACTTCTAAATAAAATTTCTGGCTTTTACAATTAGATGTTTATCTAGCTTGACATCGCCATTAAGTGTATATATCACTTCTCGGATAGATATTTACATGTAAACTGGGTATATGTAAACCATATATCCCAATTGATAAGTTCATCCCCATCCACCTTATTACATTCAATATTTGATTCTACCTAGTTTATAGTCATTTGCAAACTTTAAAAGTTTTATGTCGTTCCACAAAAAGAAAAAAATGATGATCACAAGGATTGCTTGATACCTATTGTTATACTTATTAGTGTACTTATATTTATCAAAATTTCACAATGATTCTTAAACAAGTAACATCTGGCGAAAAAGTTAGTTTTATCAACATCGTGTAAGATAGATGAGGGGGGAGCAGGAAGTATTGTTAATCATTGCTATAATATTGAGAATACCATTATGGTTGTCTATGCTTTTCATTATAATTTATAGATGTACATGTTACATATAAGTCCTCATAGTATACATCAATATATAAAACAGATAAATAGATAAAAGCTTAAAGTCTATTTAACACACCCTCGTAGTCTGAACGAAGGATACCGAATATTCAGACTAGTCTGCAACTCAAGGAATAACTGCGAGGGTAATCCTTTAGTAAATATATATGCAAATTGATGATGAGATGGAACATATGTTGAAATAGATTTACACTTTGTTAGAGAACATGTTGAATTTGGACACGTGCGTGTGCTACATGTTCCACCTCAACATCAATTTGTGGATATACTTACTAAAGGATTACCATTGCAGTTATTCTTTGAGTTTCGGACCAGTCTAAATATTTGAGATCCTCCGTTCAGACTGCGAGGGTGTGTTAAATAGACTTTAGGCTCTGATATCATGGTATAATATTGAGAATTCCTGTTAGGGTTGCATGTGCTTTTCATTATAATATATATAGGTACATGTTACATATAAGTCCCCGATACTATACATCAATATATAATACAGATAAATACCTAAAAGCTTAAAGTTTATTTAATAGTCATTATGAACGAGGGTTTGGGTTATAAAGAAAAACAATCGACTTTGGTAGGGTTGAGAAAGAAGTCAACTATAGTTGGCAAAGATTTGGGGAAAAGTAGTCGACTTTTAGTCGATGAAGTTTGAAAGAAAAATAAAATGGGAAGACTGGTCGAATATTAATCGATTTTAGGTGTGGATTGGTCAAGATTTAGTCGACGTTAGGTGTAAAGAAAAAAAATGTGGAGATCAAATCCGGTCGAGTATTTAACCATTTACAAGCATATATGCGACTAAGTTATATTATGTGTTTGTGTGCGGTGTTTTATTAAATGATTTTTTGGTGCTGTCCTCACAACCATGTAAGAGGTAATTAATTAATTGATAATGTGAGATTACATTTAGCCCCATTATTCATACCTCATCACATAGGTTTGGGCTCAAACTATACTAAATCCAATTTAATACAAATAAGTCTACTAACAATGATTAAAGTGCTTTGATTTTGAGAAAGAATCTAATTTATCATGAAAGGACGTAACATATAAATGTGAGATTAATTTTCATATGTGATGTCTTGAAAGATGACAACACTACAAGAAAAAAGAAGAATTGCGACGGGACTTTTATGGAGGACGAATCGTTAATGTCACTAAACGAAAAAAATATATATATATTTCACTGACTTCGATTTTGACCGAGAACTTAAATGTCGTCTCTAAAGGTAATCCTATTTTCTTTCTCATCTTCCTTATCAAATTTCCCCTCTCAAAAGATAAACTTTTCCCGGTGAACTTTTGGTGAGGACGAAGTTTTTTTAGGGACGACATTTCATCCTCTCTAAAATCCCGAGAACTTGTAGTGCAAGTCTGGGATTCACAAAATATCTATATAAGACAATCTAACGGATTACTAGTTAAAGCAAACTTTGCTTGGCTATGTAGATGTTCGCATGGTTTAGGACAAGGTGCCTTAAAGGGTCAAAGGTGGCAAGGAGGAGCTATTGGTCTTAGTGATTGAAGGCAATCCAATTTTAGGGGGGTTAGGGTGGAGATTTGTTACCGTACATGCAGCAAGGAATTGTGAGGAATGGTTGATTGGAACTCACCTAGAAAATTGGAAGTAAACCCGAAGGTGAATTTCAACGATATACGTAGATGGAGTAAGCTTTGAATGACTATATTTAGCCGGACCAAGTTAATTAGTTATCCATGGACGTACGTCAATCTTCTCGTGATTGGCTGAACCACGCTAACTCTTTGAATTCGTTTTGCCTATATATGTTCCTCCGATTGATTATTGCGTTTTGTCTAACGATTTTATAAATCACGTGACTGGAACCGATGTTTCCATTGAACACAACTAGCTAAGTTATGTGTATTAGTTATTTTTGGCTTATTTTCAAAAATTTACATTACCTAAAATAATAATATTCTGCTACTATAGTCCCAATGAAAATGTGCATTTGCGTCTAATTTTCTCATAACTTTTAGCAACTAGGGAACTTAAAAGTTAAAACGATCATTTAGCAAGACTGCAACTGAAATTCACTTTTTTAGTGCCCATGTTACTTAGGATCTTTCGAAATGCATGTTTGGCTTTAGTAGCCGTATTACTATAGGGAATTGATTTGCACACATTGAGTGCTGATTGTGACAATCTATTCTATGCATTAGATATTTGTACATTGTTGACATACTGCTTTATCAGTTGTACATTTGAATGTGAAAATATTAAGTTTGAGTGTGATGATTTGCACACATTGGGTAATGATTGTGACAATCCATTCTATGCATTAAATATTTGTACATTTTATCAGTTGTACATTTGAATGTGCAAATATAAAGTTTGAGTGTGCAAATCATCACGACAATATTAACAAAACAAAAAGTACATACCACATATATTTTCGTTCATCATTTGGTCCATGATCATGTTACTGAATCATGAGCTAACCTCACTTACATATTATATTAACGCGACCAAGATATATATATGATTATGTAGTCAAACTTTTGTATGAGAATCAAAAGCTAAGTAGGGTGGGTGTCCTCGGCCCCTACAAGTGGGGATGCTAGAAGAGATTAATTACCTTTAATTACTGCTTGCTTTGTTATAAACACATGGTTTGTTGATTCTTGTCGGACGGCGGTGGATCGCCCACTAAACTATCGCAGGCTCCTTGTGTAATAAATTATAATTCTTTCTAAGTTAGCTTTGCGTATATTTAAAGGATTAACTTCAATGCTCACACTGTAACACATGCATGGAGTAAGGTTTTCTTGTACGGCGGTACTTGTTATATAGAAATATCTACGTACATGTTCTAATTAGTAGGAATATCCGAACACAATAACTGTTAGTTTTTCAAACTCCTATGGATCTCCGTTTGTTTGACAAGTTATTCGGATCTTGATCGATGCATTGAACACTTACTGAATGATATATGTATTAGACGATAGTTGGCTTGCTTACGCACGCTTGTGAGTTTCAGGTTCGTTAGAGCTTGTTAGGTAATTTGACTACAAATATTTGATTAATAAAACATAATTCATACGGGAGTTCAAAGTTCATGAGAGCTAGTCAGCCGTCATGTGCTGCTGCCTTTATGTCACCTCGTCAAACCCTAGGACTCACCTTTATTCCTTTCCTAAGAAAAGCACAACTCATTGTTTTGGTCTTAATTGCGAAGAAAAGCATACTGTAATCTCGTTATAGCCATGGTGACGCGCCGTAACGTATGGCGCCGCGTTTTTAAAATACATATGGCTCACTGGTTTTGCCTATAACTCTCAAACCTCTTAAAGTTATAATTAACTTATGCCGTCAACGACCATGGATATTTAATTATATTCCGAAGAAAATGCTATGAGAATCTCCGCCTCCGCTGGTCGGACGCTCTGTCAGGTGCTGTTATAAGTTGTGACAGTCGCTGAAAAAATAATTCACTTCTTTATTAGATCTACACTTATCCAATGCATTTGGCTTTTATGAAGTCAGCAAACAATCTTTAACTTTATGTTAAATAATGATAGTTTTTCCTTTAATCTCCAATTCGAGCATTTGTGGTTTTGTTGCTCGAGCTGCGAGGAGCATTAGACGATACTTGGCCTAAGTTTGCTTGTGGGCTTTGAGTGCTTGTGGGCTTTGAGTCTATTAGGGCATGTGGTGTAATTTGCATTATAAATATAAAACATAATTCTACAAAGAATTCAATGTTCAACTGATAAATACATAGATTATATAAAACAACCAAAACATTTGATTGTTTGAGATCGTTTCTCTCCCAGTTTTGAACTCTTGATTTTGCATGTGTTATGCATCATCTTGTTGTTAGGAGCCAAAACAATAACATGGCTTCCATTAGCATGAATTAACGAACAAGTTGATCAAAACTTCAATGATATTACTACTAATAATTCTATGATAACCCTAGTACTTTGGAAAAAGCCATGTCTATAATAGGAATAATTAAGCACATTAAAGTAGTGTTAAGCAGCAGGTGCCTACCATAATCTCCATCAGCAATATACTTTTTTAACATCAATCAATAAATTTATATTTCTAAAGACATGGTTTCTTAATGAAAATGTTTTTAAATAAGGTAAAGTTATAGTGCAGCACATGGAGGTCATCACAACTTAAAGTCGTAAACTCCTGAAACTGCTTAAACTTATTATTATTATATACTATGTAATTTAAAGGAGTTATAATGTGTATAAGGGATTTCTTTAATAGTTACTTGACTACTATTACTTTTTTCTCTACTGAAACCTGTTTCTTCAAACTAATGAATCACTTTTTTTAGGACATATAAATAATACTCGAATTATTGAGAATATTCAAATTGGAACAAGTTGCAAGTGTAAATTATACAAAATCCATCATTGTAAATTCTATTTCTTATGTTCATTATCGTTATTTTGGCCTCTTTTTTGTACTTCTAATAAGGAGCCAAATTTGATACTAACTTTTGACTATGTCGAATTTGGGAAAACGATTGGCATGATTAAGAGGGTGTTTGACATTGTTTATTCTTCTGCTTTTCCGTTTTTATATTTTCTTCTTAAGCAGAAAAAAGCATTTTGACATTTTTTTTTTCCAAAAAAACAAGAAGCAGAACATCAGTTTTTCATAAGCAAATTTTTACTTACTTTTTCTCAGATTTTTTAAAATTATATATAACTTTAAAATTTAGCCTAAAATATAAAAGTTCTAAACAATTCAAACTTAATGGCCTTTAAATAGTTGTTTCACACGTTGTAATCGAAAATTTTGCTCAATTTTTTTGTAGTTGTATTTTTGTTTAATCGTGTATGTCGTTCTTACGCTTAACTAAGTTAATGATATATAACAAAGGGTAAGTTTGTTAATTATTTTACCTATCATATGATTAAATAAGTAGAATAAGTCAAATATTAAAAGGAAAATGACAAAAAATGCATTGAACTTGACACTTTTTCTCATTGTATTTGCCAACTATTTTTTTTTTCATTGTAACACAAAACTTGACATTTGTTCTTATTGTATGTACTAAACGTCGCATCGTTAGTCCTTTACACTAACGGTCGTTAGTCAATAACTTAAAATTCCGTTTTCTTAGGTTTTTATACGTTTTCATCCGTTTTCTTACGTTTTTGTCCGTAGTCTGTTTTTACATATCTTCGTCCATTTTCGTCATTTTTTTACGTTTTCGTCTGATTTTGCACGTTTTCGTCTGTTTTTACACGTTTTCATTCGTTTTCTTACGTTTTCATCCGTTTTCATACGTTTTCATCCGTTTTTACACATTTTCGTCTGCTTTTACACGTAAAAAACAAACAATAACAATAATAAAATAATAATAATAATAATAATAATAATAATAATAATAACAAAAATAATAATAATAATAAAATAAATAATAATAATAAAAATAATAATAATAATAATAATAATAAAATAATAATAATAATAATAATAATAATAATAATAATAATAATAATAATAATAATAATAATAATAATAATAATAATAATTACTATTATTATTATTATTATTATTATTTTAAAAATAATAATAATAATAATAATAATAATAATAAACATAATAATAATTTTATACGTTTTCATCTGTTTTTACATGTTTTCGTCTGCTGTTACAAGTAAAAAACTGACAATAAACATAATAAAAGAATAAATAATAATAATAATAATAATAATAATAATAATAATAATAATAATAATAATAATAATAATAATAATAATAATAATAATAATATTAATAAAATTAAAAAAATAATAATAATAATAATAATAATAATAATAATAATAGTAATAAATAATAATAATAATAATAATAATAATAATAATAATAATAATAATAATAATAATAATAATAATTATTATTATTATTATTATTATCATTATTATAAAAATAATAATAATAATAATAATAATTATTATTATTATTATTATTATTATCATTATTATAAAAATAATAATAATAATAATAATAATTTTATACGTTTTCATCCGTTTTTACATGTTTTCGTCTGCTTTTACAAGTAAAAAACAGACAATAACAATAATAAAAAAAATAAAATAAAATAATAATAATAATAATAATAATAATAATAATAATAATAATAATAATAATAATAATAATAATAATAATAATAATAATAATAACAATAATAATAATAATAAAATAAATAATGTTAGGTCACCATCTTATGCATAAACAACCATAGATTCAATAATGAATAAGAAACTAGAAGAGAGAAGAAGAGTGTGGAAGGAACTCAAATATGATGTAATGGAAATTGATATTGCATAAAGAGAACCAACAACCTCTAATGAGGGCTTACATTAGTTTATATAGGGGAGTCCAAGGGTCACTAGATCCTTCTTACTATTTTTCCTTTTCACCCCTTGGACTTTCCCATGTCATGAAATTACATCTCAAACTTTCATAACCAAATGATTAAATACTAGACATAATGATATTAAAGTAGCAACCTATTACAAACTAATGACCGACACTTCGTAATACGTGAAACGTGTTCCTAACAATCTCCCCCTAAGGGTCGGTCATCAATGGTGAATGGTTGCTCGACGTCATCTTCTTGTTCTTTACTCTTGAACTTTTGTAGTTTAGGACGTCTCAAAAATCGGTTAGTTTAGACAAAAATTCTTTGCTCTTCAATCTTTGTTCCTTGTGGTTGAAGTGATGCATATGATGTAGTAATCCGTCTTTGGTCACTCCTTCGTCTCCAATGATGGTACGTCATTCCAACATGCTCATACGTCTTTGAACTTTTATGACTTGTACTCAAGTAATTCCCGATCATTAAATAAGATCTTTGTCTTAAGACTTTGTAGATTCCGTTGACGTTGAATCTTTCATTAACTTTGAGAAACTTTGATCTTTCTTTGACTTTGTATAACTTAGAACTTTTCGGGAAGTCTTTGACGTAAGTATGAGCATGTGGAATCAGGTGTTGGTGGTGAAGTTCCTGCAAGAAAATGGTTAGTGATAAACAACCGGCACTTACAAGTGAGAAACAGAATTTTTCACCCTCGCAATGTGGTTACTCCTTCTGCCCCTCACCATGGCCGTTCCTAATCGGATGCCCCCGAAGGAGCTAACTCAGAAAGTACCGGAGTACCCCAACGATTAGGTGAGTCGTACGAGATCACCCTACGACTGTAGACCGTCCGGCACTTACAGGTTTGGAGTTAGAATTCGTCAACAGCATAGTGTGAAGACTCCTTCTAATCCTAGCCAAGGCCGTTCCTAATCGGATGCCCCCGAGAGGGCTAACACTGACATACATACGTACACCAACGATTAGGTGAGCCGCTGGAGATCACCCCGCGACTGTAGAATGCACATGGAACGTCACCGAACACACTAAGCGTAACCCACAAGGAGTTACCGAAGTGACCTGCTGTCAGGGCTGTTTGATGTTGACCCTGGCAGGATTTCCGTTCAATCATTGAGAAAACACCTAAGTGATTCCTCTCATAAACGTTCTCGGCAGATTGCTAAGATCTGCGAAGGACTCGATAATTTACAACTGGTGTCCATTGATGTAGAACAACCAGTGTAAGAAAACTAAGTGTTCCTAAGAGATCTTTGATGAATCTCGAGGCTCTAGACTCGATTAGTGCACCTATGGTTTCCTATGCGGAGATTGGGGCAGGGTCTCCTGTTTCAATATCAACCAACTCTAAGAGAAGGTCGATAGATTATACCGGTTCCCCGTGAGAATGAAACAAGTATCTTTTGAGAGATACCTGAGTGGCTAGAAGGTTTAGTGCAGTGCGTCACTGGGTCCATGACGTCTTATCTTCAATACCGATGTTACTTTTGTAACAATCAGTAGCAGATGAGGTGTACCCGGTGTCTGCCCTAAGGTTGAATATATGGAGGGCTCATTTCTTTTCACCCTTTTCTTTACTTTTCTTTTTCATTCTTCAACCCCTTCTTTCTCCTTTCATTCATATCCCCTTCTTTTATATCATACCTAAGGACTTCTATTTCTAGACTATGGGAGTTGTCCTTGGGTAGATCCCTCCGGTTCTGGCGGATCATAGGACGGTTTTCCTAACCTTAGTCACCTTATAACTCCATGACTATCCTATGTTGCCATAAAACCATTTACTGAAAATCTCTCGAAGTGTTTTATGAATATAAAACATATTTGGTTAACACCTCGAGAGTTTTACTTTTTCAGAAAGACTCCCCCTTCACATGTGCTCGTCATTGTTTAAGATAAATTTGCACATGCAGGGAAGAGTGGGCACTTTTTAGAATTGATCCACTCTTAATAGACTTGTACCCGAGGGACACGTTTACGTTGCTAGTTAAAGGGATCCATTATCAGCTTTTAGGTGATAACTAGCCCTAATAACTAACTTGATGTTGTTAACATTCCTCAAAGAGGAAGTTAGACCCGTCATAGTACTTATCTACTAAGAGTTTCTCGAAACGGTACAATCTATTCAGACAATTCCTTATCGGACAAGTCTTTTCGATTACTGACATTTGTTGTTTCGTCAATTCTTGGGTGATATCTGAGTCGAGCTCGCACGAGATTCCTTTACTTTTCATCATATTTTGATCACTTTTCAATGTTCTCCCCCTCAAAAATAGCATATCAAATGTTATTTTTGAAAACTTTTGATTAAAATATGCCTTTTTGACTCTTACGGGGAGAATTTGACAAGAACAATTTGATTGTCAGCAAAGATGTTTTCCAAGTACTCCCCCTCAAATGTTGCATAAATTTTTTGAAGATTTTGAATGCTCGAGGGAATACTTGTTCTTTTGAGCAGAATTATGAAAAACATTGAAAATTTGATTAATTCTACTCAAAAGTAAGAAGCTTTCGCTCCTTATATGAGGATTGAGGCACCGATGCGTACCTCAGGGTCCTTTCTTTACAAGTTCGGGTTGTACACTGTTATGTGTGCACAAACCATAATGTTTTTAGGATAAGTGCACGAAGAATCTTTAAACCTTTGTTTGATTACGCACTGTCCTTTCTTTGAAGAACGAGTCCTTAGCTGAAATACTAAGAAGTCATTGTTTTAATACAAAATTTTTTTTCCTTTAACAATAATACTCCCTCTCAAATAATGAAGTTTATTCGAGAGATAGTCTTCTTGAGCAGAATTTTGAATTGTATATAAAAATACTTTTTGAAAAAAAATCATGGGATGATTCTGCTCAAGGTTTTAAAAAACATAATCAAGTATTATGCAACAAAGAATGCTTGAGTATCAGATTAAACAACAACCTTGGGAACCCATTTCAGCACGGCGCCAACGGGTTTGCCACAATTTGAAATCCATTAATAGGTTGTGTCAATCCGATTGAAAGATGTT